>PGFW01030390.1:2880-16135 GCA_003123925.1 Haematobia irritans | reverse complement strand
TATTAAGTTAGTTGTTTGGTAAGTGTTGTTTTTATTTAGTTTTTTTTCTTCTAAATTTAAGTTTATTTAAGGGTATTCATTTAGAGTTTTTTTCTAATATAACCAGTGTAATTATATGTCACTATGTGTTATTTTCCAATTCAAATGTTCAGCACAGATTATCAATATTAAGCACTCTGGCATTTGGCAAACATAGATGAGAATCTTTGCGATATTTCTTCTTGTACATTTTTTTTTATTTGAGCGATTTTAAAAGCAAATGATGGATTAAATTTTTTATGTTTTTTTATTTTTTTTAATTTTAAGATTTTGTCTTTGGTTCGAGGATGTTGCTTGCCCTTAATCAGAGTTTAACAATATTTTGTATTCATAACTTATTTAGCTGGTATGCACACCAAAGTGTGTGAATGCAATGGCTAAACGTGTCAACATTGTTTCACAGTAAGGTAGATGGTGGATAGGATAATTGAAAATGTAAATATATAAATGCATAATAATCTCAATGAAAGCTAGCTGAAGTAAGTTAGTGTTTTGCATAGTTTATAGATGAATGGATTATAAAAATTCACAGATAAGTTTATAGATTGATTGCTCGTTTTTTGTTGATTCGATCGTTAGATGTTCGTATTTCTTAGGCTTTTTGTTTTTAAGTTTTATTACTTTGATATACATTTTAACTGTCACTTAATTCAATATTTTCACAAAATATTAATATTTTTTTTAATTTAAAATTTGTATATAAAATTATTACATTATATCAGCACCTATCTTTATCTTTTCTATATATCCTATCTCGTTCTTGATTAAGCCTATTGTTCTCAGCTATGTACTGGAGGAGTGAATCTTCTACTTTTATGCGATTTTTTGGTTACACGGAATATCGTGATCAGATAATTCAATATTGCAAATTCCGAACTCGATCGATTTCTGGTATCCACACAATCAAAATGGTCGTGGCTGTTGCCTCTAGCTGGGCACCCAGAAGATCTTTCTGTGGAATGAACAAAACAAACAAACGAAAAAGAGGCTCCTCTGTGTGTTCAACTTGTAAGGTTCGAGTGTGGGTACCAACGTAAACGCTTTACAACTAGAGATTTTCTATATCATGCCCCAGGTGTCGGTGGGTAGTGAGGTTTTGGCTATGAAAGCATTGGGCGACAGACTGAGACGCTGATGGGGCTTCTAGGTAAACAGGTTGACCAGATTGGTGATAGATCAACCAAGCTTAAGTCGCGGGTGCAAAAAGTTTTACGCCGCTCCACCCTCTATTTCGATACTCCATCGAGAAAGATCAGGTTGGCCCGCCGCAGAGGAGAGTTAGCATCTTCATGTATTTGGCTGCTTCGTTGATACAGGGACACGTGAACACACAAGAAGGAAAAGATGAAGAGGTAATGAAATTCGGATTTGACGTAGCTAGGCCGTTAAGAGTGAGAAGCCTAGCCAACAAACCAAGTTTATATGGCAAAACACCCACCAGAGTCCGTACGACAACGACGCTTTATTTGCTCCGAACACACCAGTGCTTCAATTTTTATTATTTTCTTTTTATTTTTTGCTTACCGCTTCATTACGATCTGAGCGTTATCAAGTTTGCTTTTTTTAGTTTTTTTCTTCTAAATTTAGAGTTGTATTTAGGGGGATTTCATTTAGAGTTTTTTTTTTAATATAACCAGTAAATTATATGCACTTTTGTGGTTATTTTCCAATTCAATGTTCAGCACAATTATCAAATTTAGCACTCTGCATTTGGCAACACATGATGAGATCTTTGCTATTTCTTTCTTGTACATTTTTTTTTATTTTGGGCGATTTGTAAAATTGCCAAATAATTGATTAAATTTTTTATGTTTTTTTTTTTTTAATTTTAAGATTTTTTGTCTTTGGTTCGAGGATGTTGGCTTGCTTAATAGAGTTTACAAGTATTTTTTGTATTCATAACTATTAGCTTGGTAAACACCAAAGTGTTTAATTGCATGCTAAATGTCAACATGTGTTTGCACAGTAGGTAAGTTATGGTGGATAAATTGAAAATGTAAATATTTAAATGCATAGATATCCAATGAAGAGCTAGCTGAGTAAGTTGTGTTTTGCATAGTTTATAGATGGAATTTCAAAAATTCACAGATAAGTTTATGATTGATTCTTTTTTGTTTGTCCATCGTTAGATTCGTTTTCTTAGGTTTTTGTTTTTTAATGTTTTATTACTTTGATATACACTTTTAACTGACATGGAGCGTGCTAGATGAGGGTGTGGGGGTAATGGTATACAAAAGGCAGAAGCTGACAGAGTGAGGAAGAAAACAATGCGATGTGGCAGCATCTGTCATTACCAAAGTTGTTAAAGGTCATGGACTTCTGTTTAGTTCGGGTGGTCGTTACTGGCTGAGATGGGGGGTCGTGTCCGGTGGGCTGCGGCGTTGCCTGGGAAATTTAAAGTGTAGGTGTTGTATTCACGTGACGTGCCATCAAGTGTATGTTAATTTAGTGTGGTGCCGAATGTAGCAGCATGTTAAGAATATTAGCAGATCTGATATATTTAGAGACGTACCTAAGTTGTGTAACGGTGGACGGCATGTGAACATGCGCTGGAAAGAGATTTGTTCATTTCCGAATAGGATTTTAGGTGCACAAAAGCTTTGAGCGTAACTTGTGTAGGTGGCGGAAGAATTTACTGGTAATAGAGGAATGTTATAACCCAAAAGCAGACAATTTGGCAACAGGGGCAGTATTGGGGATTAGATATGCCATCGAGGTAGACATGGAACTTGGGTCTTTCTGTTTTGGGGATGTTATGTACTGTATCCCCTGAACGAGCCACGTTTATGTTCAAGAAGCCGTCTAGTCCAATTTAGCCATATTGTCTTGATCAGTGTTTGTTTGATAGATGGGGGTGGCAGGATGCCAGGGAAGCGTGATCGGGGCGCTCAATATTTTTGGGCTCTAGGTAGGTGGGTTCGGAATCATGATGTGGGTGTGGAGTGTGAATGGAGCCATTTAGTTAAAAATGAATACTGCAGGCATAGAGTTTTACTGCGTTAAAGCAATGACGAAGAACATATTGAGTCAAAGTGTAGTGCAGTAGTAGATGTGTGTAAATTTGTACTTCATATACCGCAGTTAAAGAGTGGGTAGAGGTGGGGGTGCGGTAGGTAAGAGAAAATAATTAACAAGCACAGGACAGACAAACTAACTGAGCAACTAAAAATCTTATGGGCAGGTCTGAGTGAATTGTGTTGGTGTCCGTGGTGTTGGCGGTGTTGGAGTGTGTATTTTTTACCGCTGACGATGGCAGATGTGGAGGCATATTAATGGGATAGTGAGATGAGAGATTATACACGATGTGTGATAGGCTGCAATAGGGTTGTTTACTGAAGATAGTGTTTGATGGTATGGGCCTTCTGAACGAGTAAAACTATGGCTGCAGTGAATTCATGGTCTAAAAGATGATCAGATCACTAAGAATGAATGAAGAAACAGGGCCAAATATTGAGCACGGAGAGCGTTGGGCATCTTTATCGGAGAGAACGCAGATCGAGACAAGAGTTAGTCTAATGGACGTGAAGGGTGTATTGAGGTGGAAACGTGGCTCGTTCAGAGGGGAGTAATAAGATCCCAAGACGAAAGGAAAAGGGGGAAATGGTTCTACTGGGATGGATAGATCAGATCATGACTGGTTGTTGCAGATTTCCTTGTGGTGGTGGTTTAAAAGTTTTAGTAATTGTTCAGACTAACGATTTACGGCTAAAGGTTTGGCACTTAAATGGAGTTGAAATGAAAAGATCTTTCAGCATGTATCGCGGATACGTTTAATAGCCTTACGTATATCGTGTGCTTGTAGAGCAATGATAGAATTCAATAAATGTTAAATGTAATAGTGAAAATAATTAAACTAACAGTAGGAGCGCTATAATACAGAGATAATGTTAATTCGTCCCAGGGAAGACGAAGGGCTAGGAGTAGAGAACGAACGACAGTATGATTAAGAATGGTAATGAGATGGGGGCCAAGTGATTGTTTTCCTTTACTTGGAGTTGGCTTTTTGTATAGAAGGCAGGAAACGGGAGACCGTGCACGCAGGCACAGTGAGAGAATGGATGGATGGGGTATAATGAAGGTGTTGGTCAGGTTCGGATTGTGTGAAGCAGCATGACGAAGATATCGACGTGGTAATGAGGAAGTGTCGGTGGAATCTACATGGGGAATTGCTATCACGCTGAAAAAAGAGGTAAAACTGAGCAATCTCAGAAAGGTGGGTTGGAGGAAGTGTTTAGGGTGTCATGGTTTTTTTCGCCAGCGAAGCCGGTAAGGTTGCAGTTCAGTCTATATTAAGACAGGTTGAGGTACGTATGAGTATCGCTGTCTAGGTGGTATGAGTGTTTGTGGGTGTGATTAAGTTCGGTACGGGTCAATAGCAGCTTAATCGTCTTTTGAATGTTTTCGTCGATATATTGTGACTGATAGGAGATGACTGCAGAAATAAAGTACGGGACTTTGCGATATACCATTGTTAATCGATAGGGTCGAGAAAATTCGGAAATTTGTTTGGTGAACGATTGAGCAGAGGTTTATCTTGCTTGGGAATGGACAAAATATAGGATTAAAGAATTTGATAAATGGCACGAAGGTTTGAGATGAAATGATTTGTTCGGTTATACGGTCGGAAGTGTTTGAGTAGGGCAAGTGGGATAATGACGATGGACTAGCATACCATTCAAGACGGCGTTCCGACGTGGCACTGGGCGCGAATTCTCCAGCTGCGAGTCGCGTAAGGTGGCAGAATTGCGCAAGTTTCGTTGACTAAATTGGTGAGGTGGAATAGTGGACTGCAAAGGTAGAGTTACCGCGGGCATGAGGACTGGAAGATTGAGAAAGACGAGAGAGCGTTAGGATAAAATAAGATGGTCGTTTGGTCATGTGAAGTGATTAAGTATTGCAAGGTTTATGTAATGAAAGGAGAGTCAGAGTCGATGGCTGAGGCCATAAGTGCAACAAAGAACATACAGGAAGATGATGAGGTGAGCTGCTAAGACCTTCACGCCACGTGAGTCGAAGACAGATGTCGAAGGTCAATACGCAACTTAATAAAGCTGGTTTGGAATACACATGTCATACATATTCAAGATATTGATCACATGATAATAGCGAAGTCAGAAAGCATAATGTGTTCGTACATGCAGACGAAGGACTCAAAATGATGTACTTTAATATGAAAATGTGATAGTAGCTAAATCAGAAGCAAGTTGTGTGTTGTGTGAAGGGGGAAAGGCTTGCGATGTCCGAAGTCCCAACGGTATGGAGAAGAATCAGATATTAGACTTATAAAAGTAGCTTAAGACACAAATAAAACATGGAGTGCCGAGGTCTATCCAGACATGGGTGATAAAATGGTGCAGTGGTAGCGGAAGGTGTCGTATGGGAATGATTAGAAAAGACAGAAGTAGGGTTGGATATGTAAGACTCAAAATGTGGAGTGGATACGGAGTTAAATGTTGCTGGTGGATGAGGTAATACTGTAATTGCTCATTACATCGAGAATAGTGTCGTATCGTAGGGAGTGTGAGGGCAAGTATCCGACGCAGGAGAAGATGATGATCATGGTTAAAAGCCAGAGAGGGTCTGGTGCGTAGTCGTGGGCGAGGTGTAGAGTGATGTTCATGGACCTCGTGATTGATTGACTTAAGAGTGGGTAGGATCAGAGTCGTCTAACACAATTAAGGTATTGATTGCTGTGGTAGTGCGCTAGTGTATGATATAGGCAAGAAGAGAACATTACTGGGGAGTGATGGTTGATGGGTAAGTGTTCTGGATCTGAGTGTCTGGGAATCGGAGAGAAATGGATGAGGTCTCGCTTATATATAGAGAAAAAATATCTGATTATGTTGCAACTTTGTCTATTGGACAACATTCGCCGAGGATAATTGAAAACGAACGAGACTTGCAACAAGAATATGAAGGATAAAAATATAATTAAAGGACGTAAATCGCGATAAAGATATAGATGGGAGCAACATTATCAGTCAGAAGCAGCAGACAGAAAGTGGTGAAAGGACACTGAGATGAGTGTACTAAAGAGTGCGCCGTATAAAAAGGTGATTAACATTGTGGATCTACGAAAGTGAAGAGAGGACATTGGCGGGAGCTTGAGGGGATGTTGGGGTCAGATGGATTTAGGTGGTGGGGTAGTGTTGTGGTTGTGTGGTTGAGAGATGCTGTGTGTAGGTAAGGGTAAGGCTAACAGGGAGGATGCGAAGTAGTTAAGTTATAGAATAATACGAGTGGGCAAAAGAAAGAATAAATTTGATGATGTGTCGGCGAATAGAAAGTTTGTTTAGGGCGGACATTTGGTCTGAGGCGACGAGGATAAGCAAGCGATGGTTTCATAAGGAACGGTATCGCTTGCCATGAGGAAATATAGGGTGTAAGAGATAATAATTATAGCTGTCCGTTAGTCTGTTAGTAAGTGGCTTGAGTGTTAGATGTATCAGTATTGCCACATCCGCGAAGCATACATAACTCCCCAGATGAAGGAGGCGATATGATCACCGTCCTAAGCAAAATTTTTTTTTTTTTGCGATGCGGAACATGGAGAAGCAGATTTTGTGGTGTTTGACTCTGGGTTTACAGAGGGTCGCACTGGAGTACGAAAGGTTTGCGTTGGTAGGGCAAACGGAGGAGACTTCTCCGACTTTGCTATGAGCAGATACGTTCTTGGAGTGGCAGATGCGCGCGTAAGTAGGCTCACATTTAGTGAAAACGTTGTACGCGATTGTCTCTAATTCTCTTTTATGTTCGGAAAGGATTTAGAGGAAAATGGGTGTTGGGGTGATGGGCGCGAAAGGAATAACTATGTCTGGTGAGGTTGGGATGGGGAAAATTGTCGGTTCCCTGGCCAAAGAGAAAGCTCTCTGGTACTTTCCATCCTACTGATTGTTCATTCCAATTGCATGCAGTTCTTTACATTGCAGCTTCATATGGTCATTTTGAACTATGTTGAAGTGCCGTTAGACACAGTGCAATAGGTGTACACTGGACGAATAGTTATGCGTCGTTGTTTTTTTTAGCGTTGGCTAGCTTGGAAGGATGAGGTTTTGAAAGAAGAATTTAGTTTACGCCCTTCGTGATCTTTTGTCTGTTGTTGAATAGGAAATCTGTTTTGTATAGAAAATCTTTCTCGACAGCCATTCTTGATTGGCATCTTCCGGAATTATCTATACAGGTGTAGGACTTTACACAATCTCGCTGCTCCTAACTAATACTTCGAGGTTCCAGAGTCGAAAATAGCACGATATGGCTCTTTTGACAACAATATAATGCGTTTAATGGTGAGACGTGAAAAGGGAAGAAGAGATTTATTGGTTGCGTAGAGGAACGAGAGTTTGAGAGCAAGCAAAGTTTTCTTTTTTGAACACTAGGGAGAGGGGAATTCTGGTCTTGTACGAAGGCAGAATAAGAAGAATATAGAGGATAATCGTGTGATGCGCATAATCATCTGATTTCGAGTTTGTTGTGAGTCTAAAAGAAGAGAAATACTGTATAAGTAGAAAGAGGAATCTTCGGTTTGTGCAGAGTGAGAAACAGTATTCGCGTTCGCCGTGAAGAAAAGTTGATTTTTTTCTTTGTTTAGAAGTGCGCACAAATTGTGTAAGATGTTAACTGCGCTTCTTCAAAAAGTTGAATTTTAAATTGGACAAGTTAAGCGGAGTGTGTATTAAGGGACCTAGACGCCGCAACCTATATTAGGTATAGGCGTTAGGTTCTAGGGGTTATGGGCGGCAGCCGCGATGATATCAGGGCTCACATTAGACTATATCAGCTCATTTGTGATACGCACAGTGGTTGAGACTATCTGCTAGTCGTTATCAAGTGGAGTGGCCGAGAGTTCGGATTGTCTAAGGCTCAAAATGGAAGAGGGGATCCTCCTTTGTATAGTCGAGCGAGGTCTGAGGACTGGCGTGGGCGATATTCCGACATTAGCTGCGAGTATGAGAGGAAGTGCAGTCTGAAGTAGGCAAGTGAGGCGAAGCTTTGAAAGGACGCGCTTCAGAGATGTCGCGTAGCGGATTACTGGAGGTGGGATAGAGGTGCCACGCTGAGGGAGCAGAGCTTTGTTGTTGGTGTTGGGTCGGTGAGGCAGGGAATCGTACCCCACGAGCATTGTGTCATAGCGAATAGGCGGGCGATGCGCCAAACCATACTGGCACCAGGCGCGGTGGAGCTCCGCCTAAGGGACTGAGACTATGTACAAGTGTATTGGTGGCAAAGGTATAGTGAGCTTATGGCGATTTTGAATTGTGCGTGAATTTAGTGAGATTTAATGTTGATTAGTGTATTCTGAATTTATCCTATCTTAGTTATCGTTATGATGTGTATTTTAAGATTCCGACTAAGGAATGTTAAATTTGATAGCTGCGGTGACGATGGTTAATATGAGTGAGTACGATATATCAGTTTGTGTTGTAAGGCCCATGTAAACCATCGGTCTAACAAGAGGTAAGAAATTTGGTGAGTGGAGGAGCAGAGGAATGAAGGCTTGTGGGTTCGGTGTGAAAGTTGTGAGATTTTATTCTAGGAATCTAATTTAGCTTTGGTAACTTCGATGTTGTTCTCTTTGGAATAAAGACTGTGTACCAAGTATGAGACACAATGTTAGAGTGTTAAGAGGATGGTAATAGGTGTGAGTAGATATCTGTCTGTATAATAGATGCACCGTATTAGTCGTTCATAATCAAATTGCTGATAGTATGAGGTTGAAATTTGGCGCGCAAGACGTGCGGTTCGTTATGTCACCGAGAGCAGAGAGGAATTGGAAGGGATGGCCCTTATAATCGTCGCAGGCGGATTCTGGCGATACTAGTCAGTCCATACAAACCGATCCCCCCTCAAGGTTTGGGGTCTGTGGCATGCTAGACAACGCCAAATTTTGTATCCGGAGCTTTGGCGATGAAATCAAATCTGCTAGAGAATATATTAGTAAGTTAACATTGAAGGATAGGATGGTACAGAGAAATGGTGTGAATGATTACATATATGGGTGCAGCGCCGCATGATTGAATGCGAGTCTACGCCGCGATTTGACTGCACGTTATGAGCGTACTAGACGTCGCCAAAGGGGTGTGTTTGATGGCGGAATTGTGTTCTTCAGATTGCAGAAGATACGTTGAAATTTTAGCGTGGCAGAACAGTGGGAGATCGACTTGACGTTCTTAACTCGCGCGTAGGGTCATGAGTTGGCATTCAGTTGTACTCAAAATTTGGCTAAAAATCTGCAGCAAATAAAGAAGTATTTTGGATGGAATAGAAATTAACGTGTGCTATGATATGGTCGTGTAATCGGTCGCATATGATTTGTATCAGCAGACCTATATGACGACGCGAGTCTCCGGACGATATCGATTGGCGTCATGCATGCGCAAGGATGTAGTGAGAGAGTCTTATGACGTGTAGAGTTCTTTAACAGAACACGGATTTTTTTATCCCATGTTCGCCTGGAAAGTTGGGCAGAGAGGTGCTTGGAGGTATTGATTTAGATCCCGTAGAATAGGATTGGTGCAACGAAAAGGTTGTGTGATAGATCGCATACTATTTTGGTCATCGCCTATATATCTTTAGCGACGACCGCGTTGAGGTGGTCGCTGTACGATTGGATTGGTGCGGTCGCCAGTGTATTCTAGTACTGATGGTGGGTTGCTTGTGTGTGGCCACGAGGCTATCGCGTGTCTCAAAATCACCCGTCGGTACTTTGCTAGCCTCGAGAGAATTCGATTGGGTCAGCGGACCCAAAGATGACGGCGTTGTCGTTAAAATAAAGGAAAATTGCGTTGTAGCGGACCTTATGCTGGCTGTTGAAATCACTAGGACGGCACGATACAAGATTCGAAGATTAGGACATACGAGGGTCTCCATTTATCAGAACGTTGCGTTCGATGTTCTCGTTTAGCGCGCGGATTATTAATGAGAAGGTATTTACACGTAACAAACGAAATGTCGAAGCACTTAAAAACATCGGCAAGTATTGAGTAACGGGATGATGTCCAAAAGGTAAAGCAAATGTTGTTGAGGTTCAATGGGTACCAAAAATAAAAAAAACCCTTTAAACCAAAGACCTAAATCCGTCAAAGAATCAAGTCCATAGGCCTATGATGTGGTGAAAAGGCGTTTTGTATCTATATCGTAAAGGGTTCGATAGTTCAGTAATTATTGAAGGACCGATTTCGTTTAAATCACAAAATGTGTTTCTTCTTGACTTGGTAAGAAATTGAGCCGCTGTACTTCAAAGACCATGGCCGACTTTGAATGGCAGGGGTGCGTTGCAAAGTTAGTTAAATAATCGTGTCCCAAAATTTAATAAAAGAAAGTGTGTTTGGAAGCAAAGATTATAAGAACTCTATTTGTTAATTAAAAGATTTTGTTCCTAGTTGTTCAAGAAACGATTTTTGACGTCCTTTGTTGTAATTTTGTAAGTTCTCGTAGTCGATAAGGCATGTGTAGGTTGCGGTAAAGATTGTTGATAGTCTCGGATAAAATATTTTTTTGCAGTGTAGCTGAGAAGTAACTTGCTAAAATATGAGGACGCCGCTAGTCTGACGAACGTTGGTGTATAGAGACGGGAAGACGACAATTATATTTGATCATGGGTGACTCGGGCTATCTTAAATTTGGTCCGGCAAGACTTAAGTGACCGTATATATGACTTCTTGGAAGTGGTTTTGTACAGAATACGCCATGAGAATAGTAAGCAAAAAGTGCCGGTGTCCCGAAGCGAGGGTGTGGTTTGTCTTTGCATACTGCTATGGAGAAGAATTTTGTTATCTGCGGGATTACCGGAGCGCCAAAGAGAGCGGAGAATTAAGAAGCAGTAAGCGATAACTGTTGGTAAATGGACCAACTGTGGTCATTCATATTTTGAATTATTATGGGTTGTGTGTACACTGTGCTTCTAAGGAACAGAAATTTTAAAGCTTCGGCTTCTCTGCCGTGTTTATCTTTCTTCTATATTCTATCAACGTCCAAACTTAAGACTGCAGATTTGCCACGCAGAAAATTAATGCTAGTGAGCTCCTTCAAGTACAAGAAAAGCTCTGTTTAAAATAAGTGGTGAGAAAACATCGCGTCCTATTTTTGAGACGAACGATTTTTTCGCTTTGTGAGTACAAGATGCAAAATACAACACATTTTAGACAATTTCAATTAAATTTAAAGAATTTTTTGAATTATGAAAGTCCAAGGTTGCGCTGTAGCCCAACACTTTTCTTCTTTTCATGTTATGAAGTACAGCCATTTGTGTTAACGTCCGAAATCACTTCCGGAGTATTACTAACGCACACAGTACGACTCGATCCTGAGAAAGTATTATCGACTTGTTGGACAAAGGAGAAAACCTTTATGATCTAGAGATAACTGCGCCGTTCTGCTATTGTGCTAAGCAAAAGTTGTGCATCGTCGTAGTTTTAGAAGACATGAAACTCTTGGGACGCTCACGACGATGATTTTTTTTCGCGGAGTGTATGGAAATTGGGATGGTTATGTGCCTCTGGTAGATGAGAGCGCTCAGAAGATTTGGCTCTTATATGGCTTTTAGGAGTAAAGGAATACTATACCGCCTGCCATCTCACAGACACTGGCGCACTGATAACCCGGAGGACGACCACAGCCCGAGGTAGTTGTCACTATATGATCGCACGCGCGCTAAAATTTGTAAGAGGAAAGAACATTGTTTAAGAGTAGGGAGGATTGATGTAGCTGTTTTTTCGATTGAAGAAATTGGTCTGTTATGTTGGTGGAAAGAACGTAGAGACGATAGTTTGGTGTACTTTCGCGCAAGTTGCAGGAAACAGTGAGTGGTAGGGTGTAAAAATATTGGGTAGTTCGATAGTAAAGGAGAAGTATGTTTTGGGGATTTAAGAAAATGGAAGCATTGTAGGTATAGTCCAAAGTTACGCAAAAGCTGTCGTATAATTTTGGCAAGAATTTGTATTCAGAATAATAGAAAACACTGATGTTATGCAAGTGCGAGTATTGTATGGCGGAGAGCTCTGCTCTTTTCAAGATCTTTTATTATTGTTGTGGTAGATGTCCTGTATGCGAGCGAGATATGCTGGAGAGAAGGATTCGTAGTACCGAATTTTACGTTGTCGTTCAAGACTTAAATATACGCATTATTATCGCCATTTCATTTAGATTTCTACATAAGATAGGTCGACGGTGGAATCTTAATGTTATCACAATGTCAATTAGGCAAATCCAAAAAAAAATAAATTTTAATATTTGACACATTTGTGCAACAACCCGATAAGAATCTTCACAGAGTTCATGATCAACAAGTGTTGGCATTTTATTAAATTCAATGTTTATGGGTAAGGTGTTGTTTTTTTTAGTTTTTTTCTTCTTCTAAATTTAGAGTTTGTATTTAGGGGGATTATTCATTTAGAGTTTTTTTCTAATATAACCATGTAATTATATGCCTATGTTGGTTATTTTCCAATTCAATGTTCAGCGACAGGATATCAATTTAGCACTCTGCATTTGGCAACACATGATGAGATTCTTTGCTATTTTTTCTTGTATTTTTTTTTATTTTGGGCGTTTGTAAATTGCCAAATATGATTGAAATTGTTTTTATGTTTTTTTTTTTAATTTTAAGATTTTTTTGTCTTTGGTTCGAGGATGCTTGCAGCTTGCGACTTAATAGAGTATTAGAACTAGTTAATATGTGATTTGCTATCATAAGCTATTAGCTGTGGTTAACACCGACCAAAGTGTGTTTAATCTGGCAATGGCTAGAATGTCACGATGTGTCTTGCACAGTAGGTACGCCAGTTTTAGTGTTTGTATGAAAGTTGGAAATGGTCCAAATCTTCGTAAAGTGCATAGAGTTATCCAAGTGAGGAGGCTAGCCTGAGATAAGCTTGTGGTTTGTGATTAGGTTTAGATAGATGGAGATTTCAGAAAAGGGTCTACAGATAAATTTTTTAGGTGAGTTGCGGATTAGTTGTTGTCTGGTGTTTTGTCTCATGTGCCGTTGAGGAATGTCGTTTTTTAGTTTTGTCTGTTGTAATGTCTCTTATTAGGTGTGTGAGATACACTTTTCGCAGCGCGTCGGTCCACTCCTGAATTGGCGGAGATGTTTTCATAATAGTATATACCGTGGTTGGTTAATTTTTCAATTTAACGAGTAAAGTTTATATGGTATTTGAATTATGTAAGACACAGTGTGGAATACAGGAGCACTATTGCTGTTGTGAAGATTTTTTTG
>PGFW01030359.1:0-11434 GCA_003123925.1 Haematobia irritans | reverse complement strand
CTTATGTACCCTCGCATACGTACGACTCTTTCACGACAGCAAAATATAATGTGACTGACTTTTCGAAACCAAATTCAATTTGCTTTCGTTTGAAAGACAAAATAACACATTAGTAGCCGGTAACTAAAGTAGCTATTCGGTTACAATAACTCTCAGCTAAGTCATTGGTTCTTGTTTGCAAATTTAACCAATTTCATATGGATTCCCCCTCCTTAAAATGACACCATGAGTAGATAGGAAACACCTATTATCCCAAATGTCCCTTGACTAAATTTCTTTCCAAAAATTCACTAATCTAACAAGTTTTAATGCCAAGCTCATATTCTCTTTATATATTATATATTTCATTCATTATAGAGATAATAGACCATGAAAATGGGTAGTTTTGAAAAGTTTTTAATTCGTCCGTTATCACCTGTGTATGTATGTGCTGTGGTACATAAACAACATATCCTTACATATTTGGTTTTCATGAATGGTTTTGTTACCATTTTGTCAATGCTAATGAAATTTAACTTTAAATTCTCCCTAAACTAAAAATTTTGATACATCACTATCAAATTTTAAAGGAAAAAACACCCAACCTTTTCTACTGTAGAACCTCCTCCCTTGATACTCACCAAAAAAGCAGCCAAAATTAGTTTATCCTATTATGGGTGAAATATCTTTCGGATGAAATCCATTTAAAGTTTGTCTTTAAATATGCTCTTATGGATTTCCATAATAGAGCTTGCAAACTTATTTAAAGCAATGAAAAGCAGGGGATGAGAGTTCACCACATTTTCTTAAGTGCTTTTTGAGTCTATTCATAATAGGGAAAATCGTTAAGGATGGTGTCACAGTTTATAAAGAAGAGTATTCGTTAGCGGTTGACCATATTATTAGATAGAGTGTGAACCACTGGGGATGTTTAGAAAAATTTGTAGATAGAAACAACAATGGCTCGTTCTTAAAAAATAACTTAATTGATTTTTATATTTTTATACCCTCCACCATAGGATGGGGGGTATATTAACTTTGTCATTCCGTTTGTAACACATCGAAATATTGCTCTACAGACCCATTCAAGAGTATGATATATTTCTTGGTCGGTGAAATTCTTGAGTCGATCTGATATGGTTTCCGGTCCGCCGTCCTTTGAAATCACCGCTAAACTTCCGAAACGAAAACAAGCTATCGACTTTGAAACTTTTGAGCCACAAGTAGTTGTTATTGACGCTACGGTTCGGATGGAACTTTGTAAATGGGCCATTATTGGTCCACTTTTTTACCGTATAGCCCCCATATAAACGGACCCCAAATTGTGGTTGGAGGTGCCTCTAAGAGATATGCCAATATTTCATCCGATCCGGCTGAAATTTGGCTAACCATTGATAGTTTAGTATCACAGGTCTCTAACACCATGCAAGAAATTGAGGATCCACATCGGTCAATAAATTTATATTATAGCCCCCAACTGCCCCAAAAGTAGCGTCGCTCAGTCGCGCACACTGATTCGCGGCGCACGCTCGAGAGGTCTATCATCGCTCGGGGATTTAACAGAACAGGGAGATCCCGTCCCGATGGCCCCCTGACTTCCTTCTACGATTATCTTTCTGTATAATTTCACAGCATAATCGTTTTAGCAATCCGCTCCGGACTGGTGCTTCAACAAAATTTGTGATCCAGTTCGACATTTGCCGACGGTAATGTGTCCCCCCGCATCATATAAACCGATCCCCCGGATCTTGCTGCGACGGGCCTCTAAGTGAAGCACAATTTCATCCGATCCGGCTGAAATTTGGGCTAACATGCGTGTTATAAAATTATGGTCTCATAACATACCATGCTAAAATTGTGCGATCACATCGTCCATAATTCATCTATAAGCACAATAATAAAGCGATCCCGATTTGGCTTGCGAGGCCTCTAGAAAACAAATTTTCATCCGATCCGGCAATGAAATTTGAGTAACATGGTTGTAGTATTATGGTCTTCTAACAACCATGCAAAAAGTTGGCCCACACGGAGTACGTGTATATATTGATATATAGCCCCATATAAACCACGTCAGCCAGATTTGACTCACGGAGCTCTTGGAAGACCCAAATGTCATCTGATTCAGTTGAAATTTGGTACGGGTGTTAATTATATGGCCTGCAATACTCCCATTGCAAAAATTGGCGAAAAATCGGTCGCATATACTGTAGCATATAGCCCCATACAAACGATCCCCATGATATTTGACCTCCGGCAGCCCCTTGGAAGAGCAAATTCATCCAGGATTCGGTTGAAATTTTGCGTACGTGATGTTAGGTTACTATGCGTATCCAACAACCCATACAGGACATTTAGTTCATATCAGTCCAATAGAATATATATATAGCACCCATTAAACCGCACTTCCCCCAGATTTGACTTCCGGCGTGCCCTTTTGGAGAAGCAAAATTTTATCCGATTCTCGTCGAACATTTGTACGTGGTGAGTAGTAACATATGATATTTAACAACCATGAAAAAAGTGGTCCATATCCAGTCCATAATCACATATAGCCCCCATAGTTAAACGATCCGAGATTTGGTTTTTGGCAGCCTCTTGAGGAGGAGCAAATTTCATTCGGAGTCAAGTTGAAATTTAGGTTTACTTGTTGCTAGTATATGGCCGTTAACAACCATGCCTAACTAGGTCCATATCGGCCTTCATATAGTTATATATCTAAGACCTCGATCCATTGTCAATAAATTGTATATAGCCCCCCTTAAACGACTCCCATATTTCAATTTCTGCGCTCCCATACAAAAGGTACTCGCTTGCAAAAGTCCATATAGATTCGTAATTATTTTGTAGACTCTACCTACACATTAGCCTTTCTTTGTCTAATAAATACACGTATGGACTAACTTCACAATTTAGAAAACGAGTGTAAAGATACCACAACCCACAGTAATTCGATTGGTGGAATGACAGTCTTTTCGTAGAAGTTTCTGGCAATCCATGGTGTGAGGTGGTACATGAAGATTCGGGCCTTAGCCGAATCTTACGGCCTTTTATACTTGTTCATTTATTAAGTTATTGGGGGTATATTTATATTTTTTTCATCCGTTATATGTAACATTGAAAATATTGTTCTTAGACCCCATAAACTATATTGTATATTTCTCGTGGGTCAATCGGTGAAATCTTCTAAGTCGCGATCCTAGCGGAGTCGTCTGCGCTCTGTCGAAATCAAGCTAGATCCTACTCCGAACGAAAAAAGCTTATCGCAATGCACACTTTGGCACAAATAGTTGCTTATTGATGTTTAGGTCGAATGGTATTGCAAATGGGTCATATAGGCCAACGTTTAGGTATAGCCCCTTATAAATCGACTCCCAGAAACTTGGTATGTTGTGTTAGTATATGGTTTCTAACCACAACGGAAAAATTGGTTTATAGTTATATATAGCACCCATATATACAAATACCTCAGATTTGGCTTGCGGAGCCTCTGGGAAGAGCAAATTTCATCCGATCGGTCTAACAATCATGCAAAAATTGATCCATATCGGCCCCTAATTATATATAGGTCCATATAAACCGATACACAGATTTGATTCTCCGCGCCTCCCGAAGATGCAAATTTCATCCCTTCTAGTTGAAATTTAGCACTCTAATAACCGTGCGAAAATTGGTCCATATAGGTTCAATAATTTATAGTCTCTCTATATAAGATGACCAAGAACTTAATTGTTTTATGTAGGTAAAATTCATCTGCCTCTATATGGGTTAAGACAATCTAGATAATTCGATTGTAGATCACAGTCTTCAGTGGAGCTTTCGGCGCAATTTGTGTGGTCATAATATTTCCCCACCCCTTTTTTGTCATTGTACAAGTTAGTTTTCCTTGTTCATCTTAGTAGAAGCTTTTTTTGCTTTCATCCGGCGTATCTATGCTTCTCCTAGTTTTCGTTAGTCTGAGCTTATGACTTTGCTACTTTGACATTTAATTAGCAAATTTCACTATGCTTATATGAATTCCTGGATTATGGTGTTTTAAATGCATTTTGGCTTTACGTATCAACATATCATCTACGCACACATCACACAAAACAGGCCATTTGTAATGCCATCACAAATACGTATGAAACTAAATCCATTAATACGCTGTACAAATTAGAACATTTACATATCTAGGTATCATCTGGTAGCTAAAAGGATTAGACTAATGATGGCCAACCACATGAAGCAAAGCATTAGTGAACATTCCCAGTAAATTTTATTAAAGTTAGTAGTTTATTATGATGCATGAACATTAGATAATTAATTAATAAATATAATAAAAAAAAAAACATACAAGTATATACGGCCGTAAGTTCGGCAGGCCGAATCTTATGTACCTCCCACGCAATGGATTGCATAAGAAACTTGTACTAAAGACTGTCATCACCAATCGAACTTACTTGGTTGCCGGTAACACCTGCTGATGGCAAGGTTATAATGTGTAAATCTTTCTTTAACGTCTTCTCAATTGTAAGTTAGTCCCATAGGGTATATATTTCTAAATAAAAAAGGCCGTAAATACTTATATAAGTTCAGTTGACAAAATTTTCTATAGGCAATAAAATTTGACAAAACTTTCTAATAGCAATAAAAATTTGACAAAATTTCTATAGAAATAAAATTTTTGACAATAATTTTCTATAGAAATAAAATTTTGACAAAACTTCTAATAGCAATAAAAAATTTGACAAAATTCTATAGAAATAAATTTTGACAAAATTTTCTATAGAAATAAAATTTTGACAAAATTTTCTATAGAAATAAAAATTTGATCAATATATTTTCTAAATAGAAATAAAAATTTTGACAAAATTTTCCAAAAAATAAAATTATGACAAAATTTCTAAGAAATGAACATTTTGCAAAAATTTCTATAGTAATAAAGTTTTGACAAAATTATCCTATAGAAATAAAATTTTGGTAGATTATTTTTGGGATCGGCTAATATATTATATATAGAAACCGATATGGACCATTTTTGGCATGAGTTGTTTAGCGGCAAATACTAGTGCAATGTAACAAATTTCACCATGTATCAAAATTTCAACGATCGGATTGAATTGTGCTCCTCCAAAGCTCCGATGGTCAAATCTATGGATCGGTAATAAATGGGTGCACAAAATATAATTATGGACCGACAATATTGGACGCAATTTTTTGCATGTTGTTAGAGACCAATATACTAACACCACGTACCAAATTCAACCAATTGGCTTGAATTTGCTCTTCCTCTGTTTTCTGAAAGGGAAAAATACGTTGGAAGCAAAACTTGGCTTAATAAATCGAGTTTCCGGACTGCTGCATCCGGGAAATCAACAATAATTTGATTGGTATGCCAAAATTCATGCGTGGTGAAATAAGCAACGGAGGACTGTGAAGAACGCAAGTGAATGCCCGGAAAGAAGGTGGTTACCGACGGAATAACATCAAAAAAAATCCACCAAAATGGATTTTGAATGTAACCGTAAAAGAAAGTTGATCGAGATAGCAGAAGCCTTCCAGGAATATTGGATATGCGGAAGCTTGTGCAAAATGGGTGCCGATGCGCGAGCTCACATTGTGACAAAAAAACAACAATGTGTGTGATGATTCTGAGCGGTGGTTGTTGCAGGCTGTTAACATGTAATACACGCCGAGTTTTTGGCCCCAGCGCGATTTGTTTCTTGTTCTCGAGACCTCAAAAGGATGCTCGCAGGTGAAAAACTTTGGCTGCAAAGTAAGGGGTTGATCGCCGAAAACTATGCCTTTGAAGGCAAACCGAAGGAAATATTACCAAAATGGTATCCAAAGAAATTAGGAAGGACTTTATAATCGTTGTTCGCCTATGAAGGGAACTATGTTGAATAATAAAAACGAAATTTGGCAAAAAAATGTGTTTTTCTATATGTAGACCTGGGGACATCACCCAAAAAACCTGTTAATTCAGTTTGATCAGAAGATTTTACTATAGCAAATAAAATTTTGACAAAACTTTCTAGTAGCAAATAAATTTTTGACAACTTTTTCTATAGAAAATAAATCTTGAACATTAAATTTTGTAATAGTAATAACATTTTGACAAAGATTTTTCTATAGGAATAAAATTTGACAAAATTTTGTATAGAAATAACATTTGAGAAAATTTCGCCATAGTAATAAAAATTTTAAACAAAATTTTCTATCAGAAATAAAATTTGGTAGATTATTTGGAGATGCGCCTATATATAAATCATAGACGCGATATGACCAATTTGGCATTAGTTGTTAGCGGCCATATATAGCGCAAATGTACCAAATTGACACACCGTACCAAATTTCAAAACGGATAAGCGGGTGAAATTTTTTCTCTTCCAAGGCTCCTGGAGGTCAAAATACTGGGGACTTCGGTTTATACGGGGCTACTATATAATAATGTGGACCGATATAGACCAATTCCTACATGGTTGTTAGAGACCATATACTAACACCTACGCATACCAAATTTCAACCTAATCGGATGATTTGTCATACCATCGAGTCTACCGGTGGCCAAATGCTGGGAATGGGTTTATGGGGGACCTATATATATAATTATGTACCGATGTGACGAATTTTTTGCATGGTAGTTAGAGACCCATATACCTGAACTACCAGTCCCATGCCGGATGGATGATAATTGCTTCTTTATATCTCCGAAAGCAAAATCGGGATATCGAGTTTAATATGGGGGCTAATATATAATTACTGGACCGATGTGATCAAATTTGTGCGTAGTTATTAGAGACCATGATACTTACAAACCATGTTATCAAATTTCAGCCGATGGATAAAATTTGCTTCTCTTAAAGGCTTCTTTGCAAGCAGCAAATCTGGGATACGTTTATATGGGGCTATAATAGTAATTAGGACCGATTTCGACCAATTTTGCCAATAGTTTGTAGAAATCCCCAATAATACATAACACCAATGTACCAAATTTCAACCGAATCGGACGACTTCTGCTATCCAGAGGCTCCGCAAGCCAAATCTGACCGTCCGTTTATATGGGCTAATAGTAAAGGGTAGCCGGGGAATATGGCCCATTTGCACATACCATCTGACCTACGTCAATAACAACTAAAATTTGTGCCAAAGTTTTTCAAGCGTTGATTCAAGCAGACGGATGGACGCACGGACATGCTAAATCGACTTCAGAATTCTTACCACGACCCAGAATATTATATACTTAATGGTGTCTTAGAAGCAATATTTGATGTGTTAAACAAACGGAATGACAAAGTTAATATACCCCCATCCATGGTGGAGGGTATAAAAGTTTCGTTCCACAATCGTGAACGGACGTTGGCAAAAAAAATGAAACGGAAAACAATTTCAACAAAAAATTAAAAACGGAATGTTCACTGATTTCCGTCTACAGTTTTTCACACGATTTCATGAAACGCATTCGTTTTTCTTTGGGCATGAGAAGTCTTTAAAATAATCGTTAGACGTTGTTTATGGCAACTCTTGCCGGTGTGCAAAATGAGCTAAGGCGACTGTTGTGCAGACAACAACAGGTTAGTCACTGCAGCGGAATTTTTTAATTTTCTTATACCCCTGCGCCACACGTGTGGAACAGGTAATAAGTTAGTGTATATGTTTTGTAAACACCCAAAAGTAGACGAGATAGAACTACCATGGTGTCTTTGGCAATAATTGCTCAAGGGCGTGGGTCCTGAGTCGATATAACATGTCCGTCTGTCCGTCTGTCGTCCGTACCGTCCGTCCGTTCCTGTCCTGTAGAACAACATTTTTTGATCAAAAGTCTAGGCGCAATTTAAGTCCAATCGCCTTCAAATTTGGGACAGTGTTGCTTAAATTTGGGTCAGTAATATAGAACGCACTGGTTGATTTTGGAAGAAATCGGGTTCAGATTTTAGATATAGCTCCATAATATCATGTTTCCGCACGATATGCAACTAATATGGACCCAGCAGACCAGAGTTTGTATACCGATTTTGCTTGAAATTTTCTACAAAACATCACACTTCGTCGTATAGTACATTTGGTGCCAATAAATTGATTGGCAATCCGTTCCAGACTTTAGATATAGCTCCCATGATATTCTTTCGTCCGAAAAGACTTATAATGGGCCCCAGAAGCCCAAGATTTTTGGCCGAATTTGGTTGAAAGTTTGCACTAAGTAGTATAAATTAAAACATAGTTCAAGTGTGCAAAATTGATATGAAAATCGGATCAGATTTAGATATAGCTCCGCGATAATAAATATCATTCGTCGGCGATATGGACTAATATGGTTCTAATAGCCAGAGTTTGGCCCAATTTGGTTGAAATTTTGCACGAGGGATAGATTTATGCATTGTAGCTATGTCGTGACCAAATTTGATGAAATCGGTTCAAGATTGTTATATAGCTCTAATATATAGTTTTCGCTCCGTTTAGCACTCATTTAATGACCACAGGCCAATTTTTAACTATCCGATTTAGTTGAAATTTTGCATAGGGAGTAAGAATTACATTGTTAGGCTATCCGTCCCAAATTTGGTTGAAATCGGTTTCAGATTTAAGCTATAACGACTCCCATATATATGTTTTTCTGATTTCGACAAAAATTGGCCATATACCAACATTTTCGCCTTCTCTAATACATGTATTATCAGAGCGATAAATCATAAATAAACTTTTCGAAGTTTCCTTTAAAAATTGCTGTCACATTTTAATATGTTTTCCCATAATTTATATCGCCTTCACCACTACTGTGGTACAGGGTATAATAAGTTGTGCATATTGTATGTATAACGCAAGAAGCGAGTAAGTCAAGAACCAATCCTTTTAGTATACGATCGGCCTTAGATTAAATCCGAGTCGATTTTAGCGATGCCCGTCTGTCCTGTCTGTCCGTCTGTCTGCCCGTCTGTCTGCTCCCGTCTGTCTGTCGCGCTGTCTGTCTGTGCTGATCTGTTTGATGTATTTTTGTGTGCAAAGTACAGCTCCGCAGTTTTAGTCCGACTGTCCTAAAATTTGGTATAGGGTCCTGTTTCGCGCTCAAAGACGATCCCTATTGATTTTGGAAAAAATACGTTCAGATGTTAGATATAGCGCCATAATATAGTTTTTCGCCGATCTGGTCATAATTGCGTGTATATCAAACCGATCTTCTTCAAATTCCGTGACATCCGAATATTTTGATGGTCTCCGAAAAACTTGCAAAAATGACCAAGCGCAAATCGTTCAGATTTAGATATAGCTCTGCATATAACGCTTTTCGCCCGATTAAAACACTCATTGCCCAGAAGAGGCCAAATTTTAACTCCGATTTGGGTTGAAATTTTGCACAGGGGAAGTAGATATTAGGGCATATGTAACTAATGCGTGCCAAAATTTGGTTGAAATCGGTTCAAGATTTGATTATAACTCCCATATATAGCTTTCGGCCCGCCGGATTTACACTTCATATGAACCACAAGAGGCCAATTTTTAAACTCCGATTTAGGCTTGAAATTTGGCACAGGGAGTAAGAATTAGCATTGAAATATGGCACGTGTCAAATTTGTTGAAATCGGGTTCAGATTTGGATATATGTCCCATATATAGCATTCGCCCGATTTACACTCATAATGACCAATAGAGGCCAATTTTTGCTACCGATTTTAGTTGAAATTTTTGGCACAGAAATAGAATTAGCATTGTAAGCTGATGCGTGCAATTTGGTTTGAATCGGTTGAGATTCTAGAGTATAGCTCCCCCATATATATGTTTTTCTGATTCGAGCAGAAAATGGTCCAAATACAAACAATTTCCTTGTAGAAATCGCCACGCTTAGTCTCGCAAAGTTTGTAAAAATGACTCTAATTTTCCTAAACTTCTAATACATATATAATCGAGGCGATAAAATCATAAATAAACTTTTGCAAAGTTTCGCTTAAAATTTCTTCAGAATTTTAAATGTTTCCCATATTTTTTACTAACATGTGTTCCGCAACCCTAGTGCATTAGCCGACTTAAAAATTTTGAGTCTATAGATTTTGTAGATCTATTCAATTCTCCAGATCGAGATGATATTTAAATGTATGTATTTTGGGACAAACCTTTATATATAGCCCCAAACACATTTGGCGATTGTGATATGGTAATCAGAAAATTTAGATCTACAAAGTGGTGCCAGGCTATAAATATAGTCGGCCCCGCCGGGGAAAAAAAAAACTTTTTTTTAGAACCCCCCCCCTTTCCTTACTTGTTTATGGTTGTCGATTGACCCACTGCCTTGTTCCAGTTTGACACACATGTGTGGTGATTAATTTAAAAAAAGAACGGATAATTTTTGAAATGACACCGCCATTCATGATTTTTCTATTGTAATAGATCGTGTCAGGATTCTGGCCATTAAGTATTATTAACTAAGAGCACATGTGTCTATCTAGTGCTTTCTGGGTGTGGCAACCAAATGAACAGTATTGCGCATGGATGTAAAAGAAGAAATAATGTCCTTAAAATAAATATTCCAAAGTTGGCTTTCCTTATACAAATTTGGACCGCTTTTCTTTTCTTCTTCCCATTTGCGGCAGTTATCTTCTTTGAAGGTAAATCCAATAAATAGTTAGAACAATCGGTCCTAAAATTGCGACCTGTATAGTATTATATTAAAGGTCACACATCCGGAAGGACAATTTAGTTGTAAATAAATATACCAACTTATTTTTAAAGGCAAAGTTTGTCGGCAATTTCAGTTATGAAAAGTCACATTGTCCAATGACTACATAATAAACAGTAAATTGCAAGTTCTGATGATACACGACTAATCCTTTTATTCATTCCAAAGTCGCGATTATCGCAATTTTAAATGAAGCATTTAATTTTTAATTTTATTTAAAATTCCAAGATTCGTAGAAAGAATGTTTGTGGTGCAATGTGGCATTAATTGACACATTTTGAAAATCATTGCTGTTTAAAGACGCTTTAAAAATGGATGTCCGGCCGCATGTTTTAACCAAGGTCAACCGACAATGAAGAATTCCAACAGTTTTGCTGTATTCTCTGGGCAACCTAGCACGAGA
Source organism: Haematobia irritans (assembly GCA_003123925.1). Taxonomy (NCBI): domain Eukaryota; kingdom Metazoa; phylum Arthropoda; class Insecta; order Diptera; family Muscidae; genus Haematobia; species Haematobia irritans. The sequence goes on along the minus strand of PGFW01030359.1, from coordinate 404 downwards.
TGTCACATATCATCAAAAGCATTGTTTGAAATTGAGAAAGTGAAAGTGAAGTCTGTGCAATAATGAACATTGTACGTGGATGCGATATATAAACACATGTGAATGTGATCAGATTCCGTTTATTGTGAATGTGAATGCGATGGTATGTGGCATCGAGATGAAATGTGGCAATAGATTTTCAATGGAAATAGCAACTTATTTATTTAATTTCAAAAGAGAAAAAAAATATCTCTTTTTTGAAAAAAATGAGTGTCGGGATAAAATAAAAATAAATCTATGGAATGTTTATAAATCGCTAGCTCAAACTATAATCTACATCAAAAAAAAAAAGATTATCAAAATAGAGAATATGGAGAAAAATATAAATTTCGTAATCTTTATCGAAATCAAATGGCATATCGAAA
>PGFW01030357.1:1667-17307 GCA_003123925.1 Haematobia irritans | reverse complement strand
CCCCATCCTATGGTGGAGGGTATAAAAATTACCTTGAGGAATCACAATTAACTTTTAGTGCTCTACGAGTATGTGGATATCAATTCGATCTAAAAATTTTTGTCATCCTCCACATTCTAACTTAAATGCTCTCCTAATTTTCTTTCCGGAGCATATATAAGCACTTGTTCTCATTTAGCATATCGTATAACTTGACCAATTTGCAGACAAAAAACTAGTCTGTGCCAAATTTCGAGATGATATCACCAGTATTGAAAAGGATGTAACGTGAGTAGACGGATCGTTTATGGTCTAGTATAACATGGACTTTTCCTGCAGAAATAAAATTTAAAAAAAAATTTCTATAGAATAAATTTTGAGAATATTATAATTTTAGAAATAAATTTAACGAATATTTTCTACAGAAATAAAATTTTGAGAAAATTTTATATAGAATCAAATTTTAAGAAAAATTTTCTATAGAAATAAATCTTGAGAAAATTTTTCTATAGAAATACAATTTTACGAAAATTTTCTAAATAACAAAATGTTGAAAATCTTTGAATAGCAATTAAGAAAATTTCTATCGAAATAAAATTTTGAAAATTTTTCGTATAGAAATAAAATTTGAGAAAAATTTTCTTTGAAGTAAAGTTTCTGATACAAAAATTTACTATAGATATAAAACTTTAAAAATTTCTATAAAAATAAAATTGTTTGACAAAATTTCCTATAGTAGAAAATTGACAAATTTTATGATTGATAAATTTTGAGAAAATTTTCATAGACATAAAAGTTGAGAAAATTTCTATAGAAATACAATTTTGACAAAATTTTCTATAGAATAGAAGTTTTGACAAAATTTACTATAGACTAAAAATTTTGACACAAATTTCCTATAGAAAGTATTATTTTGAGAAAATTTTCTATTGAAATAAAATTTGAGAACATGTTTTATAGAAAATAAAATTTGGGAAAATTTTCTATAGCACTAAATTTTGAGAAAATTTTCATAGAACAAAGTTTTGACAAAATTATTAGAAAAAAAATTTTAACAAATTTCCTATAGAAATAAAATTTGAGAAAATTTTCTATAGAACTAAAATTTTAGAAAATTTTCTATAGAACTAAGAGTTTTGACAAAATTTTCTATAGAATAAAAATTTAAACAAAATTTCGGATAGAAAACAAATGTTGAGAAAATTTTATATATAAGTAAATTTAAAAACAAAAAACAAAAATTTATAGAAAAATAAAATTAACAAATTTTCTATAGAAATAATATGTTTTGAGAAAATTCCTATATAGAAATACACTTTGACACAATTTTCTATAGATTATTTTGAGAAATTTTCTATTGAAATAAAATTTTGAGAAATTTGGTACAGAAATAAATTTGAGAAAATTTTCTTCGATGGAAATAAACTTTTTACAATTTTTCTTAACTAAAAATAAGTTTTAACAAAAGTTTACTAAAGACATACAGTATTTTGACAGCAATGCTTTCTATAGAAACGTTATAATTTTGAGAAAATAATTTCATTGAAACTAAAATCTTGAAAATTTTCTAAATCTTGAAAAAAATTTTTGAGACTTTTCTGATAGAAACTAAAATTTTGACAAAGTTTTGATACAAAATTCTTCTATAGGCCTTAATTTTTAACAAATTTCTATAGAAATGAACTTTTTGAAACGGAAATTTCGATAGCCTAGAAACGTATAATTTTTTGAGTCGCCGAAAAAAAATGTGGGGGTTCTGTCTAAATAAGTTTTGATGCCACAGTGGTGTTTCTATAGAATTATAAATTTCGGAGAAGTAGTTTTTTTAGAAAGGTCAGATTTTTGAAGAATTTCCCCTATGAAATAAGTTTGAACGCGAATTTTCTACAGGAACTTGAAGATTTTGGACAAACTGTTACGGTAAAATTTTGACGAAAATTTTCCTAGAAATGGAAAATTTGAGAAAAAAATTTCCTTAGAATAACACGTTTTGAGAAAAAATTTATTGAATAAAATTGTTGGACAGCATCTTCCCTATAGAAATTAATTTTAAGGACAAGTTTTCTTTGAAATAAATTTTGAGAAGAGATGGTGTGTACAGAAGGACAAAATTGGGAGAAAATTCTATTGTGAAATAACAGTTTTAGAAGGACCATTTTTCAGAAATAAAATGGGTGGACAAAATTACTGATTGACATGACAGATTTTGTAAAATTTTCCATAGAAATGAAAGCTCTTGCAATTTGTCTATGAGACCACTTAAAATTTGTGATCAAAAAATGTTTGTTCGGATCAAATCTGGTGACCAAAGAGATAGTGTTGTTCATATGCAGAAAATTTAATACTTTGAGGAGTTGGATCGGAAAATTTTAGTTTTATTTTTATTTTCGGGGCGTGGCGACCGAATGTACCTGTATTTTTTAACGTATAGCATAGAATTTTGAATGAAATTTCGATAGACGTTCAACTTGTTAACAAGATTTTTCTATAGAAATAAATTTTGAGAGCAATTGTCGTTAGAATAAAATGTTTGTACAAAATTTCCGTATAGAGCAACGGTAGACATTTTAAAATTTCCTATAGACTTATTAATTTGAGGAAAATTTCTATATGAAATAAAATTTTGAGGAAAAAGTTTGTCCATAGAAACTTAAAATGTTTTTGATACGCTATTCTTAAGAAATAGAACTCTGGTTGAGAAAATTTGTCTATAGAGATAAGTTGTTGATCAAAAGTTCCTCTACGAAATGCTAATTTTTTCGACCAATGTTTGTTGTATACGTGGCAGGTGACATAAAATTTGAAAAATGTTTCTATTAGAAATGAACTGGTTTGACAAGATTTCTATAAAAATACACATTTTCATTGGTTTTCTTGATCTCAGCTTAAGCCATGCATTTGCTAACTCACAAGTGGTAGCTTAACCAAGCAGAGCGAAAAAGTATTGCTGTCAAATTATTTCGACAAAGCCTATACACTGCCAAGATGTTGATGTACAAGATCTTCTGTATAGAATAAGAGATGGTTTGATGTACAGCCTGTTGGGTAATTCCAGCAACGTGTACAGTCAACGTCTTGCCTCGCAGTCTATAGGGCGTTTTGTCGAAAACATAATTGAGCAAGCATACTTTTCCTCTGTTGGTAAGCTACACTTGTAGTTTAGGCAGATGCATGGCTTTTAAGCTAGAGATCCAAACCAAACAACAAATCGATTGAAGAGAAAGATAACAACAAAGAATGAATGAATGGATTTTGAAATTTTATAGACGAATAAATTTTGACAATTTCTATAAAATAGTATTTTTAGGAATTTTCTATTGAATAAATTGAGAAAAATATTTCCTATAGAATAAAAATTTGAGAAATTTTTTTAAAATACAATTTTGGTAATTTTATTAGAATAAATTTAGACAAAATTTTTCAGAATAAACATGTTGAAAAACTGTTATTCATAGATAATTTGGACAATGTTTGATGAATGAATTTGGAAAATTTTCTATATAATAAATTTTGAGAAATTTCTATAGATTAAAATTTTGACAAATTAAGTTTTTTTAAAATCAACATTTAAGTATTTTGAGGTGATCGATTCTTTTTCTTATTTTTTTTTCAGGGGTGGTCACGAATTAACTTCTTTTACGTCTGGCAATATTTACGGAGATGGCATAAATAGTTCTTATATAACAATTTTACTTTTTACTCGAAAATTTTGAATTTTTTGGGGGTGGTCACGTATTGTAACTCTTTTTTGTTTTTGGATTCTATTGAATGAGATTGATGGCAGATAAGTTTTCATATTCCTTTTTGCCTATAGACTATATTGTAGGGGATCATTGCTAAATTATTCTGTTATAACATACAATCACTACTTATATATACTTATATATATATATTATATATGATATATTATATTATATACTCATTATTATAATTAGTATATATATTATATAGTTAATATAATTAATTATTAGACTTCATATACTATTACTAATATATATATTTTTACTGATAGTAATATATTATATTAATCTACAATATATATTATAGTTAGACTACGTGTATTGTTTGTCTGATTGATACATTCTTGTGCATGGACATAGGCCAAAAAATTATTCGTTAAGATTCTATTTGCTGGTAATGTCCAAATTATTTTGTGGATGCGACCGTTGACTTAGATGATTAGGTTTAGGTTACGATTAGTCCACCCAGTTACTAGATATTCAAGCTCCATTGTAGACACATGGTGGGAACTTTATCTCACTTATCACTGAGTGCGACCGTTCATGGTAAGCTCTTGACAAGGACCCCTGTTTTATGAGCCGAGTTCCGAAGGGTGAGATGCCACGTTGTAACACTTATGGCGTTCGTTGGAGAAAGAAAGTGCACATTCTGAAATGATTACCAGAAGTAAAGGACACTGGTCATAATTTTGGATCTCTATCCCTCACAATATTATTGAGATTACAATAACTTTGGAAGTGGCACTTATGGTTTAGCGAAGAATACAATGATGGAAAAAAGAAGAAGTGTAACAGAAGGAACATATTTTCCGACAACGAAACGCCTTAGAACGGACACCAGGTCGAGCAATGAGGGATTATCCACGCGCGAAAACTTTTGGTTCGGCTCGAAACTGGTGTTGACAATGAAAGCCATTAATAATGAAAAGCCGGAAAATTATATAAGACAAAGGTATGCAACAACTGCCATGCGCTCCCAGAATATAATGGCAAGTTCTTAGGCGACTTGTAAAGGCGACACTCGGAGAAGGAAGTTGGAACAGATGATAAGGCCGTAAGTTTCGGAGGCCGAATCTTGGTATGTACCCTCCACCATGGTACCGATGGACAGGTACAGCATTGAAATAAATGCGGGGTCGCTTAGTGGGCCTATTAATTATGACTTGATGTACCTTTTTTGTGTGGGCTGGGTCGACTTATTGGTAGTATAGAGCGATGAAAATCTAGACCTGAATGTGTAGGCATTGGTTGTTACGAGTACAATGATACCATTTCTAACTTCAACTCGTTGATAGAAATTTGTGTTCCTCCAAAAGGCTCCAAAACCAAATTCGGGATCGGTTTCTATCGGCTGTTATGTATGATTATGGATGATATGGAGCATATTGGATGGTTTATTAGAGTTGCCATATCCACAACCGTACAATTTAAGCGATCATGGCATGAGATTTGCTTCTCAAAGGCAGGATGGTAATTGGGATGGTTTATTATGGGCGCCAGTCTGTATAATTATGGCCGATAGAACCACTTCATGCATGGTGTGGATACCCTATACTACATCACATACCAATTTCAACGCGAATGGGAAGTTTTGCTCTTCAAGGGGCTCTGGAGTCACATCTGGGGATTGAATCATATGGGGCCTATAATATATTATGGCGTATCGACCAATATTTGCATGGGGTTTGAGGGCATATATTAACACCACGTACCAATTCAACTGAATCAGATGTTTTGGTTTCCAAGAGGCTCCGGAGTTACAATCTGGTGATCGGTTTATATGGGCTATATTAATTATTGACCGATGTGGACCAATTTTGGTTGTTAGAGACACCTATACTAACACCATGTACCAATTTCAGCGGTCGGATGAAATTTGCTTCTCTTTGAGGGCTGGCAAGCCAAATCGGACGGTTTATATGCTATTTATTATGGACCGATGTGGACATTTTGCATGGGTTGTTAGACATATACTAAACATGTACCAAATGTCACAGATCGGATGAAATTTGCTCTTATGGGGCTCGCAAGCCGAATCGGGGATCGGTTATATGGGCATGCATTATGACCGATGTGGACCATTTTTGCACAGTGGTTGTTAAGACCAGATCACATCGTACGCAGATTTGGCGGAATCGCGAGTGAAATTTGGTTCCTTTAGAGGCTCGCAATCCAAATGTGGGATCGGTTGCTATATGGGTCTGCCTATATATAATGACGACGTTGGACAATTTTGCATGGTTTTAGACGAATTCACTAACCCATGTACCAAATTTCAGCGGATCGGATGAATTTGTTTCTTAGACGCCTCGCAAGCAATCGGGGGATCGGGTTTGGATGAGCTTATATAATTATGGCCGATGTGGGCAATTTTTGCATGGGGTGTTAGATACTATATATACACCATGTACAAATTTCAGCCGGACTGGAATTGAAATTGTCTCTTGAGGGCCTCGCAAGCCATTTGGGGGTCCCCTGTTTAATGGTGGTATACGTAAGTGGACCGATATGGCCTTTACAATTACCATCCGACTACTCATAGCAACTACTGTGCCACCAGGGCCAATCCGGGTGAGATGCAAGTTCAGTCGATGAGATTGCTTTTGTTCGAGAGTTAGCGTGATTTCACAGGAGGACGGGACGGGCAGAGGAGCCGGCATTCAGATGACTGCAGGAATTGGCGACCAGAGACATGGTGGCCTAGGTATGTAACGTTCTGATGGGATAGGTGTAGAGCACATATTTCGATGGTGTAAAACGGAATGACAAGGTGTAAGTTCCAGTAGTGAACATCAAACATCAGACATTGAGTTTGGGATTATTAGCCCGGGTAAATCTAAAAAAAACGCGCAGTCGAAAAACTGTAGGTCAGAATCACCCACCAAGGAAACTGTAGACAACAAGATCTTAGTATAGGGATATATCATTGGATAAACTGAGTATCAGTAGAGCAAATGAAGACGCAAAGATCTCACTAGCATAACGGTAGATGCAAAGGTATCAGTAGAGAAATTGCAAGGCTGTGGACATCAGTGGAAAACTATAGATCCAAAGGTCTATAGTAAGGTTATTGCAAGCACAGTTTCTAGAAATCTATCAAAAAAGGTATATTTTTTACAGTTTGGTAGAGTGGTAGGATTCTGGATATTTTGGTAGATTTCTCTCCAAATAAGAGGTATGTACTTCAATTTTCTATATAAATGGAATTTCCTGCGCGGAAATATGATTGTTCTTTATTTTAACTACAGGAAGTATTTAATTAAATTTTAATATCTGGGTATTTTTCCTATCTGTTGTCATTTGATACCGGGTTTGTAAGTCTTAACAAACGTCGAAACTAAATTTTGTCTTCCTATATACGACTCATCTAAAAAAACGCACAGTGTAAAATAAAACAAGTATAAATAAAATTCATTGAAAGAGATGTAAAATCATTAAATTTTTGTCGAAATATATAGCTAAAATGAGTGCTAGGTCGGAGAGTGAATAAAATCATAAGGTCGAATCTGAATCAAATGACCGTGCCACGACCGAAACTTCCCGATTGATGGCCGTTCAAACATTTCCGCCACTACACGGTCGGCTTATAGAAATACTCCACACTAAAAACCACACTCTCACGAAAAACAGTAAAAAAACTATACGAACTTATTGATTTGGCATAAGATAACGATCACATGCTAATATTTTGAATTGTATGATAATTGAATGAGATCAAATTCTCCAAAAATTGGTTCGAGAAAATTCGGCGGCTATTCAACCTCTAAAAACAGTATATGCGTATAATAGCATTCCCACCCATGCAAACAAGGGCCTGTTTGAAATGGGGAAGGCACTTCTCTGTACTATACTAAAGCTCATAGATACGGAACCAACCTTCACAAACTATCTGCTTTGCTCTCTATGACGAATGGTCACCCCTCCTTAAAAGAGCCAAAAGCGAAAACAATTTTCAATGCGATCCCTACGATTCCCGGCTTAGCAGAGATCTTGGTTTTACATGGAGTGATTCGTTTCACAGTGTTAAATAAATGAAACTTCAGTTAATTTCGGGCTGGATAAAAAAAAAAACCTTATTTTGCGAATAATAAATTAGGTCCACCAATGATGACAACTAAAAGTGAGCCACTCAGATCATTATTTGATAAAAACTGTCCTTCCTCGTTTTTATGTGAAAAGTACGTTCCATTATCCGCTTTAAACTATGAATCTTCACCACTCTATACTACCCACCACCTGATTCCCCGCGAGATATCCCTATTGCCGTATGGCGCTCTTTTGAAGCACTAAAGAGAAACATACGCACACCTTGTCTTCAATCCGATTACCTGCGGGACTACAAGTGTCACATAGTATGGTCTTATTAGTAGAAGTGTTGTTGTTCTGGTGTTCTCTATGTAATACGAGATAATGCAGAATGGTGCAAGAGAGAGTCCACTAAAACATAAACCTACCATAAAAGATGAACAATTAAGTGAAAGAGCGGCGGCGCGAATAGAAATAGAAATCGACGTATATAGCAAGCTAAATTATTATGATGAATTCAACCACATATAAAGAAAATAAAAAAAATCCGGAAGGAAGTCATCCAGCGTACAATGGACAACATCTAGCCATCACAGAAAACACACCATCACTTAACAATGGCAATGCGCAAGCGGAGTCAATATAAAACGAAACCGTATACTTTCTAAGGCGATAAAAAAGCCTCACACGCTACCTAATAAAAGAACGTGATAGAATATGACATTTCAAGATGCACAACTCTAAATCATCAAGGAAATGAAGCCTATTGGAGTGTCCCACCGGGGCCGATGATTGGCTTGTCCGAAAGACACCGATTCCAGTAAAGAAGAAAGGCGAAAATTCCAGCACCTACCACTGACTCGCTGGTGCTTAATATCCATTAAATGTTACTCATAAGAATAGAAATCGTCAACTCTCACTTGGTCTCCTAACACAAAAATAGCAAAAAAAAAATTGGTCCACCTCGGTGCCAGTATAAATAAAAAAAAAAAATATAAAAGGCCCATATAGTAGACCGACATCCCTATCCCGAATTTGCTTTGCGAGGCCTCTAAGAGAAAGCGAAAGTTTTCATCCCGATTCCGGTCTGAAATTGTTGGATACATGTTTTAGTATATGGTCTCCTAACACCAAAAATTCTGGTCCACGATCGTTAATTAATTTATAAATCATTAACTGGCCCCCATCATGAGAACCGATCACTAGATTTGAGACTCCGGACGCTCTTGAAGACCAAAAAGTTCACTGGATTCAGTTGCAATTTTGGGTACCATGGGTAGAGTATAAATGCCCCTCAAACTCCTCATGGCAAAAAATTGGTTCGATATCGGTCCTATTGTATTATTAGTATGGCCCCAAGTAAGAATTGCGATCCCCAGATTTGAAGCTCCAGACCCTCCTTGGAAAGAGCAACAATTGCCCATTCGGTTGCCCGAATTTTGGTAGTTCGTGACTCTTAGTTAAACATGTTGAATTCCCAACAGCCACCCACATCTCTGAGTATAGAATGATCGCGCTTACCCCTATGCGAACCATTCTATTTATCTCCTAGCCATCACATCCTAAAGGTCTCTAACAACAAAAACGGAGAAAAGGTGGTCTCAGGAAAAAAGGAGAAGAGTATGCACTCCCATAATAAGACTGATCACTGTTAGGGAGGGAGTTGTTGATGCGCTTCGATGCCGGTTCCGGTTGGAAGAGAGCAAAGAGTAGAGATTGGAACCCGATTCTGCTTGATAGAGCATATTGATATCGTTAGGGGATGGTCCATGTATAGCAATTAATAGTCCTATAAGAGATCTCCGATGCCTTGGACTCGCAATACACGTGGCCATATCAGTCCATAATTCATACATAGTGTCCCCAATACAGTAAATATACCGATCCGAGATTTATGGAACTCGAGCCTCATTTTGCAAAGGAAACAAGACTCTCCCATCCCAGGAGTTGAAAGTTCCCGGGACCACACTGTCGCAATTAACCCTAACCCACAACCTTGAGTGAATATAATTGCGGCACTAAATCTGACTTGTCCGAAATATGCGCGCACCTTAATATTATTAATCCTATCGTTAATGTAAAATGACGACTCCCTCCAGAAAATAAATAGGATCACACCCAAGTCACACAAAAAAAGCGAATACATTATGTATCCAAGTCTCCATGTTAACTCTGTATATATGGCCTCATAAACGAACCCCCATATCTGGTCCAATTTGCTGATAAGTGCAGGTGTCCGTTCGCTTCGTTTCGCGACCACCTGTCCTGTCAGGCAGTCAAGTGACATTTCAATGAGTGAGAGGGTACATAAGATTGCTTGACCGACACTTACGGCCGTCTCATAAAATTTAGTGTTGATATCCAATACATTCGTCACTTATCCTGATGTTGTCATCCTTTTTAAGTCCGCGCAGATTCCCGAACATATACTCAGTAACGTCCTGGTCAAGCACAAAAGTGTTGCAATGGTATAAGGCATAAACAACGAACATGATTATCTTTAGTAAAGGGATCATGGCTCAACCACCAATTTCGACCGAATACCAAAAGTTTTCGCGTGATTGATCCCTCGTTGCCTGAACTCTGGTGTCAGCTGACAGGGCGGTTTTCGTTTCGATAAAAATTTCATCCCCTTCGTGCGCCTTACCACCTCTTTTCCATCATTGTATATTCGCTCAAATTAGTCAGTTCCCAAAGTATTGTAAATCATAATATTGTGGGGGAAGGGATCAAATTGACCATGTCCACAGTGTCCTTTATCTTTGGTAAATCAATTTCGAGGAATTCGGTCTGCAGCCTTTTTTCCCAATCCGATAATCGGCCATAAGTGTTTGAAAGTGGTTTCACCGTTCGGAAACTCGGCTATAAAAAGGAGGTCCCATTGTCATAATGACTTTACATGAAGGTCGGGCTGACTCAGTGAGTGAACGAGACTAATTCCACCATTGTGTATCACAATGACTGAATTAGATCCTAAGTGAACATCGGGCTGCGACCTATTAACCTAACCTAGATAACTAAGTCGAATCCTCGAAAAAGGAGGTTTATCCACATCCACAAAATAAAATTCTATAGAACTTAACAATAAAAAAAAAATATTCGTAACTGAAAATTTATTTTGGCCTAATTGTCCATTGAGCAACAAGAAGGTTATATGTCGTGACAACGACCTCAAAAATCAAAAATTCCCGATAAAATTCTAAAAATATATATATAGTATATATAACCGTATAATAATATATAGTAATATATATAATAAGATATTAAGTAGTATATATATATATGTATATATATATAAATAATAGTATATGATAATATATATATCAATTATAGTATAATATATATATGAATATTAATATATATATATCACGTACTATACTATATATAGTATATCTATATCACAGTCCCTTTACACAAGTTTACATACGTTTAAGGAAATTGGTATTTTCTTTAATTATTAAGAATAAATAAATATGCATATTACTGCTTAGATTTTGGTAAATTAATTTGGACTTAGTATAGGATATATCAGTGGATAAACTGAGTATCAGTGAGCAAATGAAGACGCAAAGATCTCACTAGCATAACGGTAGATGCAAAGGTATCAGTAGAGAAATTGCAAGGCTGTGGACATCAGTGGAAACTATAATCCAAAGGTCTATAGTAAGGTATTGCAAGCACAGTTTCTAGAATTCTATCAAAAAAGGATATTTTTTACAGTTTGGTAGATGTGGTAGATCTGGATATTTTGGTAGATTTCTCTCCAAATAAGAGGTATGTACTCGAATTTTCATATAAATGGAATTTCCCTCAGAAATAATTTAAAAAAATTTTTCTAGAAATAATAAATTTAGAGAATATTGATAATTTTAGAATAAATTTACGAATATTTTCTACAGAAATAAAATTTTGAGAAAATTTTCTATAGAAATCAAATTTAAGAAAATTTGTCTATAGAAAATAGACTGACTTTACAGGAAAATTTTCTAAATAAACAAATCTTGACAAAACAATTTCTCTACAATAACAACATTTTAAAGAAAATTTCTAATGAAATAAAATTTGACAAAAAATTTTCTAATAGAATAAAATTTGAGAAAATTACCCCCCCTTTCTGATAGAAAATAAAGTTTTGACAAAATTACTAAGGATATAAAGACTTTGATAAAATTCTAAAATAAAATTTTTGACCAAAATTTCCATAGGAAATAAAAATTATTTCAAATAGAAAATTTCACAAAAATGTTGTTTCTGTAGAATTGTTGTCATAATTTTTATTTAGAAAATGTGTCTCTAAGAGTTGTATTTCTATATGAAATTTTCTTAACATTTGGAATTTCTTAAGAAATTTTCTCCAAAATTTATTTTGTAGAAATTTAGTAAAATTTAGTTCTAAAAATTATAATTAGTGTCTAAATTTTATTCGTATAGATTAATAATATTTTTTTGAAAATTTCTGTAGGAATGCCATTTATTATAGGTGAAAGATTGAAGTACATACCTTCTTATTTGGAGAAAATCCTACCAAAATACCAGAATGCCTACCACCTACCAAACCTGTAAAAAATATCGACCTTGTTTTATAGAATTGCTAGAAACTGTGCTCGCAATAACCTTTACTATAGATTTTTGGTCTATAGTTTTCCCCACTGATGTCCAAAACCTTCGCAATTTCTCTACTGATACTTGCATCTACCGTATGCAGTGATCGATCTTTGGTCCATTTGCTATGAACTCAAGTTTTATCCAATGAATATATCCCTATACTAAGATCAATATGTAATTGTACAAAAATCTAAAGCATATATATGCATTTTTATTATATTTTAATAATTAAAGGAAAATACAATTTCTTAAAACCGTATTAAACTTGTGTAGACGTGTATAATATATATATTAATATATGATTATATTATATATATAGTATAGTATATATATATAATATAGTTAATATATACTTATAATAGTTAATAATAAATTTAATTATTAGACATATACATATACTATATATAATATTATAATATGATTATTATACTGTATATAATATATATATATTATATACTACTAAATATATATTTATAGTTAGTACTATTATTAGATTTTTATTGGATTGATACATTCTTGTGCATGGACATTAGGCCAAAAAAATTTTTCATTAAGAAATATTTTTCTTTTTGTAACTTTGTCCATAAAATTATTTTGTGGATGTGCGATACCTCCTTGTTGGTTACTTAGATGATTAGGTTTAGGTACGATTAGGTCGCAGCCCGATGTTCACTTAGACTATTCAGATGCTCCATTGGTGACACAATGGTGCGAGACTTTATTATTATCACTGAGTGCGAGCCGACTTCATGTAAGCTCATTGTACAAGGACCCCTGTTTTAGGCCGAGGTCGCGGTGTGGTGTGACACTTTGAAACACTTTGGCGATTCGTTGGGAAAGAAAGTCGCAACATTCTGAAATGATTACAGTTAAAGGACACTGGTCATAGAATTTGCGTCCTCATCCCTCACAATATTATTGGAGATTACAATAACTTTGGAAGTGGCACTTATGCTTGTTGAGCGAAGATACAATGAATGGAAAAAAGAAAAGTGTAAACAAAGGAAATATTGTTTCCGCAACGAAAAACGCGCCTTGAAGACACCAAGTCAGGCAGAGGGATATCCACGCAGAAAACCTTTTGGTTCGTTCGAACTGGTGTTGAAGCATGAGCCCTTAAATTATGAAAAGAGCGGGAATATAATAGCTAACAACATAAATGCATGCCAATGCTGATCCCAGATATATGGCAAGTATCTTAGAGCGATCTTTAAAGGAGACACTCGGAGAAGGAAGTTGGAACAGATATAAGCGGCCGTAAGTTCGGCCAGGCCGAATCTTGGATGTACCGTCCACCATGCGATACGTGGCAAGGTATCCAGCATTGAAGATGATGCGGGTCGCTTTATGGGCCTATTAATTATGACTTGATGTACCTTTTTTGGTGTGGTGGGATCGACTTTATCTGGGGCATATGATATATATAGCCGTAATGGACCTGGTAGGCATGTGGTTGTTAAGTACAATGTAACCAATTTAAACTTCACTCGTGATAGAATTTGTTCCTCCAAAGGCTCCAAAACAAATCTCGGGATCGTTGTATGGCCTGATTATGATGATATGGACTGATATGGACACTATTGGCATGGTTTATATAGATGTCATGCCATATCCACAACGGTGCCAATTTAAGCATAGGATGAATTTGCTTTCAAAAAGATGGAGGTCAATCTGGAGGTTTTTATGGACGCCAGTCGTGATATATATTTGGACCGATAGAAACATATCATGCATGGTGTGGATACCATTACTAACATCACATACCAAATTTCAACCGAATGGGAAGATATTTTGCTCTTCAAGGGGCTCTGGAGCCAAATCTGGGGATCGAATTCATATGGGCGCCTATATATAATTATGGACCGATATCGACCAATATTTGCATGGGATTGAGGGCATATATTAACACCACGTACCAAAATTCAACTGAATCAGATGAATTTTGGTCTTCCAAGAGGCTCCGGAGTTCAAATCTGGTGATCGGTTTATATGGGGGCTATATATAATTATTGACCGATGTGGACCAATTTTGGTTGTTAGAGACCATATACTAACACCATGTACCAAATTTCAGCCGGATCGGATGAAATTTGCTTCTCTTAGAGGCCTCGCAAGCAAACGGGGGACGTTTATAGGGGCTATATATAATATGACCGATTGGACCATTTTGCATGGTTGTTAGAGGCCATATACTAACACCATGTACCAAATTTCAGCCGGATCGGATGAAATTTTGCTTCTCTTAGAGTCCTCGCAAGCCAAATCGGGGATCGGTTATATGGGCTGTACAAATTATGGACCGATGTGGACCATTTTTGCATGGTTGTTAGCGACCATATACTACCCATGTACCAAGATTTGAGCGCGGATCGCGAGAAATTGCTTCCTTTACGAGGCTCGCAATCCAAATCTGGGATCGGTCATTATAGGGTCTCATATATAATTATGACGATGTGGACAATTTTGCATGGTTTGTAGCACGACCATAACTACCATGTACCAAATTTCAGCCGGATCGGATGAATTTGCTTCTCTAGAGCGCCTCGCAAGCCAATCGGGGAGATCGGTTTATATGAGGCTATATAAATTATGGACCGATGTGGGACCAATTTTGCATGGTTGTTAGATACCTATACTAACACCATGTACAAATTTCAGCCGGATGGATGAAATTGTCTCTTAGAGGCCTGCAAGCCATTTTGGGGGTCCGTTTATATGGTGGCTATACGTAAAAGTGGACCGATATGCATTTACAATACATCCGACCTACATCAATAGCAACTACTTGTGCCAAGTTTCAGTCGATAGTTGTTTGTCGTGTCGAAGTTAGCGTGATTTCAACAGACGAGGACGGACAGACGGACGGACATGCTCAGATCGACTCAGAAATTCACCACAGACAGAATATAATACTTTATGGGTCTTAGAGCAATATTTCGATGTGTACAAACGGAATGACAAGTTAATTTACCCCATCCTATGGTGGAGGGTATAAAAATTACCTTGAGGAATCACAATAATATTTAGTGGCTGCTAACGAGTATGTGGATACTCAATTCGATCTAAAAATTTTTGTCATCTCCACGATTCTAACTTAAATGCTTCCTAATTTTCTTTCCGGACACATATATAACTTGTGTTCATTTAGCATATCGATAACTTGACCATTTGCGACAAAAAACTAGTTGTGCCAAAATTTCGAGATGATATCACCCGATATTGAAAAGGATGTAACGTGAGTAAGACGGATCGTTTATGCAATTTCTCTCTAGTCCTATAAAATACATATA
>PGFW01030352.1:9648-27224 GCA_003123925.1 Haematobia irritans | reverse complement strand
TGGGTGTGGTTTTGGGTATTTTCACTAATTCACAACAATAATTCCATTGGCAAGATTATTCTCGTTAGATGAATTTTAAAGCCAAATAAAATTTTGTTTGTCACTCCTAATTTAGAATATTCTTTTTTTAGTTTTATATCATCACATATGGACTGAATAGTCTAAGTGAGCACTGAATCTTAATCGGGCTCCGACACTTAACTAAGCTTTTACCTAGTTTTTATATCACTTACATTACGCATACAGTATGTATTGTTATAACGGGCTTTGCCGCAGTTAGTAGAATTTTATGGTACTTAAATACATTTTTTGCATAGATAAATAATACATTTTGACAAAATTTTCTAACAGAAATAAAATTTTGACAAATTTCATTATTAGATATAAATTTTTGAAAAGTTTCTAACGAAATAACATTTTGGACAAAATTTTCTATGGAAAAAATGATTGACAAAATTTTTATAGTAGAAATAAATTTTTAACAAAATTTTTAATAGAGCTAAATTTTGAAATGATTTTCTTTATAGAAATAAGATTTTGACAAATGTTTAGCAGAAGAAAATTTTTAAATTTTAAAAATGATTCGTTAGTAAATATTTGCTATTTTCTACAGAAATAAAATTTTTCGAAGTTTTCTTATAGAATTAAAATGTTCACAAATTTTTTTTAGGAATACAATGAATGAAGACATTTCTATAGAATATACATTTTGGCACAAAATTTATATAGAAATATAAAGTTGAACAAATTTTCTATCATGAAATAAAATTTTGACCAAAAAATTTCTATCGAAATAAAATTAACAATTAAAATTTAAAATATTTATAGAAATAAATTTTGACTCACATTTTCGATAAGGAATTATTTTGACAAAATTTTCTATAGAAATAAAATGTTGACAACATTTTGCTTTAGGAATAAAATTTTTACAAAATTTTCTCTAGGAATATTGAAAATTTACAAACAAAAATTAAATTTTGAAAAACTTTTTCATAGAAATAAATTTTGATTAAATTTTCTTTTGGAAATGAAATTTTGGACAAAATAATTAATTTTAAGAATTTCAATTTTGTACTAAATTTTTATATTATTTGACAATCATTTTTATAGAATTAGATTTTTGACAAATTGTTCTATAGAAAAGAAAATGTTTATAAAAATTCTTATATAAAATATAAAATTTGACTACAATTCTCTAAGAAATAAAATTTTACGAGTTTTCTACAGAATTAAATATGTTGACAATTTTCTTTTAGGAATACAATGATGGACAAATTCTATGACATACAATTTTGAATTTCTATAGAATTTTTAAATTTCCTGAAAATTTTGCATTTATGATCAAAATAATGACAAATATGTCTATAGAAATAAATGCAAAATTTCGATAGAAAAAATTAAAATAGTAAAATATTTCGTATAAAAATAAATATGACAAAATTCTATAGAAATAAAAGTTGACTACATTTTCGATTATGAATTAATTTTGACAGACTATTTTCTATAGAAAAAATTTTGACACAATTTTCTTTGGAATAAAATTTTTGACAAAATTTTTCTGTAGGATTATTTTACCTCGATAAATTTTCTTACGAAATAAATTTTTACAAATTTCTAGATAGAAATAAAATTTTGACAAAATTTTCTATTGAATAAAATTTTTAAACAAAATTTGTATTAGACTGAAATTTTACATGATTTTTATAAGAAATAGAAATTTTATGACAAAATTTTATATAGAAATAAAATTGTTCGGAGAACTATTTCTATAGAAGTAAAATGGTTGAAAATTTTCTATATAATAAATGTTGACAAAATCTTTTATAAGAAATAAATATTTAGCAAATTTTCTATAGTTACATGAAGAGTTTAACAAATTTGCTATAAGCAATATAAATTTTGACGGATTGCTTTTTCTACCTTTTTTGTACTTTTTTAAAAATTGTATTTTCCATTGTAGGACGTGTACAGTTCTTCCCATACAACTTGACAACATTAACAGGGATGGATTATAGATTCATGGAATATAAAAAAGGGAGTCTCGCAATGTATCAACAGATTCTGTAGCTATCCTTAAAGTGCTAAGAATAAAAACTACAGTTTGCTAAGCTTAAGTTTTACAGTTGTTACATGCAGAGTTCATCACATTCTCTCCGTCTGTTGCTCTCTTTCACAATTCTCGATACTTGCCCTTCTATTGAATAATTCAAGAATAGTTGTGTAAATAAAGGGGAATTAATGTCGATGACCGGTAGGAAACAAATCTGACATAAACATACACTGAACAAAAAATATATATACTTTTGAAGTTTTTGCGTAATTTATTTTCAATTAAGTTTAATATTTAGGTAATGCAAAGCATTTTGTGATAACAGTTTGTTTTAATCTCCTCTCTTGATATTGCTACATAGACTGTTAAAACTTTCATCTCCCCAAATTTCTCCATGTGTTCTACATCTATATTTTGTAGCTTTCTTTAAAGTTAGCCTTACTTTAAACATAACTATGATTATGAAAGTGAATTTCCCTTTTCACAAAAGTTCATGTGGATTGTGTGAATGATATAACTCCCACCACCACCCTTCATACAACACAAAGCCAAGGCAAAACACCAGTAGCTCCTAGAAACACAACCACACCAAGATCGAAAGCTAACACACAAAGTGAAGTGTATTCATAATGAACAAAAGAATGCATAGGGAATGAGAGAGAGAAAGAGAGTAAGCAAACGAATTATGTAAAACTTTGATGCAAAGTTGAAAAGCTTCAAAATGTAACCTCATAACGACTTTGACTTAATGCGATCATCAGTTCGTTGCCTGGATTTTAAGGTTTGTGATGTTTAAATGCAAGGTTATGCAATGAAATTGAATTTTAGATTTTTATTAGAATTTGGTTTTGTTTTAAATTTTCATAAAAATGCTCTCTATGATAAAATCATTGCTTTATTTGTGTTGTGTTTTCATTTTATTTTTAACTTACCAGGGGATTTTGAAAAGGTAGACCACATATTATTGACATTTTTTACTTACCTAAAAATAAAGAAAAGAAAATATTCATTACAAAATTTACTTAATTAATTTAATTTATTTAATGATTACTCAATTAGTCAATCATGTTAAATAATGTAAATGTATATCTATTCACCAAAAGTAGATACTCTATTCATAGAGTGTGCCCCAAGCAATGTTGCCAATTTGGCCTTTTCCCCAGCAGATGTGGATGGGTTAACGGGTTAAAAATCGCCGCCATAACATCCGATGGTCGCTCCCCTCACGTATTCATTGGCCGTGGGGCAGGGATGATAGATGGACATAGATGAAATTGTACTAAATCAACTTTGAAAACGTACTTTTCTAATCCAAAAGGTACTTATTCATACTATTTCTCACAGGGGTGCCATGCTAATTGCGTTACTCAAAATGTACCAAACAATGTACAAATTAGTTTAACTTTATCAACCATGCCGTGGGGTCAAAATGCCAAATATTGTCAGGAAAGTGTCTCAAAGACAGTATTGAAGCCCTGGCAAGAAAACTTTTTGGCCGCAGACCATGAATATGCCAACACGACTCAATATTCGCCAACCAAGAATAACTTAAAAATGGGCGCTCGCTTTATTTCTACCGAACAATGGCACCAAATCAATGGCACGGATATCAATCTGTTAGATAGCAGGTTAGCTGATAAGTCCCCGGTCTGACACATAGATGGCGTCGCTAGTATTAAATGCATATTATTTTTATATAGTACCAACCTTTAAATGATTCGTGTCAAAATTTGTCGTCTGTAAGTCAATTAGTTTGTGAGTTAGAGCGTCGTATTGTGAAAAAAATAGAAAAAAAAGAATTTCGTGTCTTCATAAAATACTGTTTTCTGAAGGGAAAAAATGCGGTGGAAGCAAAAACTTGGCTTGATAATGAGTTTTCGGACTCTGCCCCAGGGGAATCAACAATAATTGATTCGGTATGCAAAATTCAATGTTTGTGTGAAATGAGCAACGATGACAGGTGAACGCAGTGGACGCCCGAAAGAGGTGTGTTTACCGACGAAAACATTAAAAAATCCACAAAATGATTTTGAATGACCGTAAAATGAAGTTGATCTGAGACCTATTTTGAGGCAAAACCGAAGGAGTACTACTAAAATGGTATCAAAAAATTGGAAGGTCGTTATAATCGTTGTATCGCTCTTGAATTATGTTGAATATAATAAACACCGAATTTTGACAAAAAATGTGTTTTTTCTTTGTTAGACGGGACTTATCAGCCAACTCGTTAATTGGTTTTGGGTCATTTTTATAGAGTCAGTTAAAAAAGCGTAAAAAAACTACCAAAGTGTCGATCATACTCAAGACTCATTCGACTGCACTCGTGGCTTTGTCGGCCATTTGAAGGCGATATGCTTAGTGCCAACGGTTAGCGAATTGGAAACAAATTCTACAACTTATTCTAAAATGTCATGTTTTCCCGACTTTTTAGCCTTTGAATAATATTAAAAAACTAAAAAAGGAAAAAATTTAACGCTTTATTTTTTTTTTTTTGCATTACATACTATCACCCCGTAAATAAGATTTTGTTTCATATGGGTTTCTTCATTTCTTATTTTTAATTGACTATTTTTTTAATGAATAAACATTTTAATTGAAGAAAATGTTGATGCTTCCAACGGCACGGTTGCCACAGGTGCAAATTCTTACCAAAAAATTGGTAGATTTTTACTGTTTGTAGCAAAAGAATTTTTACATATAGAATTGACTATAGTAGATTTTGACAAAAATTCTATGAATTAAAATTTTGCAAAATTTTTACAAAATAGAATTTTGACAAATTTCTACAGAAATAGAATTTGACAAAATTTCTAAGAAATAAAATTTGACAAAATTTTCTATAGAAATAAATTTTGCTAAATTTTCTAAAGAAATATAATTTTGACAAAATCTTTCAGGGAAACAAAATTTACTATAGAATAAAATTTTGACAAAATCTTCTATAAGAAATAAATTTGACAAAATTTTCAATAAAATAAAATTTTGACAAAATTTTTTATTAAATAGAATTTTGACAAATTTCTGTCAGACATAAAATTTTGAAAAATTTTCTATAGAATAAATTTTGACAAAATTTTTATAGAAATAAATTTTTGACAATTTTTTCCATAGAAAAAATTCACACGTACGTGTTGACAAAATTTTCTATAGAATTCTATAAAAATAAAATTTCCGATAGCAATAAACTTTTGACAATTTTTTCAATAGAAATAATATTTTGACAATTTTTTCTACAGAACTAAAATTTCGACAAAATTTTCTATAGAAATAAAACGTTGACAAAATTTTCTATATAAATAAAATTTTGACAAAGTTTTTAATTAAAATAGAATTTTGACTAAATTTGTTTGTATTAAAAGAATATTTGACAAAATTTTGCGTATAAAAAATTAAATTTTGCAAAAAATTCTAAAAAATGAAATTTTGACCAAATTTTCTTATAAAGAGAATTTTGACAAAGTTTCAATGGAAATAAATGCTGACAAAAATTCTATAAAATAGAATTTTGACAAAATTTTCTATAGAAATTGAATTTTCACAAAATTTTCTATAGAAATAGAATTTTGACAAAATTTTCTATAGAAATGAAATTTTGCTAAATTTTCTAAAGAAATATAATTTTGACAAAATTTTCCAGGGAAACAAAATTTTAACAAAATTTTCTATAAAAATAAGAATTTTGACAAAATCTTCATATAGAATAAAATTTTTGACAAAAGTTCAACATTTAAATAAAATTTTGTCAAAATTTTCTATTAAAATAAATTTTGACAAAATTTTCAATAGAAAATAGGCGTTTGAAAAAATTTTCTATAGAAATAAAATTTTGAAAAAATTTTCATATAGAAAATACTTTTTTTGACAATTTTTCAAATAGAAATAAAAAATTTGACAAAATTTTCTATAGAAATAAAATTTGACAAATTTTCTATAGAAATAAAATTTTGACAAAATTTTCTATAGACATTAAATTTTTTGACAATTTTTTTTCAATAAAAATAAAATTTTTACAAATTTTTTTATAGGCAATAAATTTTGACAAAATTTTTCTATAGAAAAAAATTTTGACAAAATTACATCAGGAAATAAAATTTCTGTTCTAGAATTCTATACAAACATAAGCAGTTCCGATAGCAATAAACTTTTAAGAATTAAAAAAAAAAAAATACTATTTTGACAATTTTCTATAGAACCAAAATTTGACAAATTTTCTATAGGAATAAAATTTTGACAAAATATTACTGTAGAAATAAAACTTGACATAAATTTTCTATAGAATTAAAAATTTTAAAAAAATTGTATAGAAATAAAATTTTGGACAAAAATTTTCCGTTAAAATAATATTTTTGACAAAAATTTCCATAAAAAATAAAAAATTTTGACAATTTTTTCAATAGAAATAAAAATTTTGACAAAATCTTCTATAGAAATAAAATTTTGACAACATTTTCAATAGAAATAAAATTTTGACTAATCTTTCTACAGAAATAAAATTTTGACAAAATTTTCTATAGAAATAAAATTTTGACAATATTTTTCTATAAAAATAACTTTTTGACAAAATTTCTATAGAAATTAACATTTTGAAAATTACATAGAAATAAACATGTTGAAAAAATGTTCTATAGGAAATTAAAATTCTGGACAAATTTACTATAAAAAATCAAATTTCTAGTAGAATTCTTATACAAATAAAAATTTCGATAGCAATTAAAACTTTTGACCATGTTTTCAAAAGAAATAATATTTTAGACAATTATTTTCTTAGTAGAACATCTAATTTTTGGACAATCTTTTCGTGTCATAGAGAATAAATTTTGACAAATTGATTATAGAAATAAAATTTGAGCAAAATTCTATAGAAATAAAATTTTGACAAAATTCTTATTTAGCACAATAAATTTTTTTGACAATTTTTTTCAATAAAATAAAATTTTTGACAAATTCTTTTTATAGCAATAAAATTTGACAAACATTTTCTATAGAAATAAAATTTTGACAAAATTTACTATAGAATAAATTTCTGTAGAATTCTATACAAATAAAGAGGTCCGATTTTAGCAATAAACTTTTTAAGAATTAAAAAAAAAAATAATATTTTTGACAATTGTTCTATAGACAAAACAAATCTTTGACAAATTTTCTATAGGAATAAAATTTTGACAGATTTCGTTATAGAAATAAAGAATCGTATGACAAAATATTCTATAGAATAAACCGTTGAAAAATTTTGAAATTTAAAAAACATTTCGTATTAGAAATAAAATTATATGACAAAATTTTCCTATAAACATAAAATTTTTGACAAAATTTTCCATAAAAATAAAATTTGACAATTTTTCAATAGAAATAAAATTTTGACAAAATCTTCTATAGAAATAAAATTTTGACAACATTTTCAATAGAAATAAAATTTTGACTAATCTTTCTACAGAAATAAAATTTTGACAAAATTTTCTATAGAAATAAAACGTTGAAAATATTTTCTATAGAATATAAATTTTGAAAAAAAAAATTAAATTCTATTAGAAATAAAATTTTTTGACAAAATTGTCAAATAGAAATAAAATTTCTATAAAAATAACATTTGACAACATTTTCTATAAAATTAAACATTTCCCAAATTTACTATAGAAATAACATGTTGACAAAATTTCCTATAGAAATAAAAATTTTGACAAATTTTACTATAGAAATAAAATTGTTTAGAATTTTATACACATAAGAATTTCCGGATAGCAATAAACTTTTGGACAATTTGTTCAAAAGAAATATTTGACAATTTTTCGTAATAGAACTGAAAAGTTTTTGACAAATAATTTTCGTTGATAGGAATAGAAGATTATGGTAGAATTGATAATTAGAAATAAATTTTACAAAAATTCTATAGATATAAATTTTTGACAAATTTCGTCTATAGAAATAACACCGTTTGACAAAATTGTTCTATAGAGATTAAAATTGAAAAACTTGTCTATTAGAAATAAAGATGTGTAATAAAATTTTCTATACAAATAAATTGTTGACAAACTTTTTTGATTAAAATAGAATTTGACAAAATTGTTTGATTAAAATAGGAATGTTGACCAAAAATTCTCTATTAAAAATTAAATTTGCAAAAATTTCTATTAGATGCACAAAGTTTGACAAAATATATCTATAAAAGAGAATTGTGACAAACTTTGGTAATGAAATAAAATTTTGCAAGAATTTTTTCATAAATAAAATTTTCCATAGAAATAAAATTTTGAAAATGTTTTCTATAGAAATCAAATTTTGACAATATTTTCTATAGAAATAAACTTTTCTTTAGAAATAAAGTTTTGACAACATTTTCTTTAGCAACAAAATTTTGCCAAAAAATATAGATAGAAATAAAATTGTTCATTAATAAATTTTCTAACAGAAATATATTGACAACCTTCGTATAAATAAAGACGTTTTGACTGAAATTTTACTAAGGAATAACATGTTGACCTAAAATTCTTCCATGGAATAAAGGGTTTGACAAAAGTTTAGTATACAAATAACATATGTAGATAATAACTTTGTCCATAGAAATAAAATTTTGACAAGTATTTTTCAACAGAATAAAATTTTGACAAGTTTTTCTAACGAATTTAACAATTTTGACAACCCTTTTCTATAGAAATAAAATGCTTGAAAACATTATTCTATAGAACTACAAAATTTTGACCAAAATTTCTATAGGTATAACACTTAGAGCAGGAATTCTTCTTAGAATACAATTTGGCAAACAAGGTAATCAGGCCGTAACGTTTCGGCCAGGCCGAAACGCTGTATGTACCCCTCCATTTCATGTAATTGCGTAGAAAACTTGCATCCGTAAGGACACTTGCCATCCACAATCGAGATTACTTAAGTTGGCGTAACGCTTGCCAATGGCAGGTAGTCCATAACGTGGTATCTATTAATCAAAAAAGATCCGTTCAATGCGCGATATAATTCACGTTTGAACAAAGTAGACATTAACATTCTTGACAAAATTTTCTACACGAAATAAAATTTTTAACAAATTTTCTATAGGAAGTAAAATTTTCACAAAAATTTCTATTAGAGATAAAAAATTTTCTATTAGGAAACCGAACAGTTTGACAAAAGATTTGCTACAGGAATTAAAATTTTAACAAAAATTTTCTATAGGAAATAAACTTATTGTACAAAATTTTCTATAGGAAATAAAATTCCTTGCGTAGATTATTATTGGCTCGAGTGGCACCATTGAATTTGGAACGAATAAAAGTTTGAACAAAATTTTCTATAGAAATAAAATTTTTGGCCAAATTATTTTCTGTAGAATAAAACTTTTGACAATATGAGAATATTTGTTTTGAAAAACCGAAGTGAAAATTTTAAACAGAAGTTTTTTCTAGAAATAAATATTTGACAAAAGATTGTATAAGAAATAAAATTTTGACAAAATTTTCTATAGAAAATAAAATGTGACAAAATTTTCTAATAGAAATAAAATTTTGGTAGATGTATTTTTGGCTCTAGTGCAACCATGGTTATGAAAACCGATAGGACCATTTTGTGGATGGACAATTTTGGTTAATGGTTGTTACGCACCATATACTCACGCGCGTTCCTAATTTGAACGGATCGGAATGAAGGACTCCGGAGGGTTCGAAGTCGCAGAATGTTTTTATATGGCTATGTATGTATGGACCGACTGTGCGGACGAATTTGCTGCATGGTTGTTAGAGAGCCAATATCCAAGGACGATGTACCAAATTTCAGGCCGGAGTCGGAGTGAAATTGTGCTTCTCTTTTGAGGCTCCGCAACCCAAGAATCTGGCGGGATCGGTTGTATAATGGGGGATTAATAGAATTACGGACCGATGGGACAAGTTTTTGCGGATGTTTTGTTAGAGACCGATCATACTAACACGCATATACCAGAATTTCAGCCGGATCGAAGATGAGATTATGCTTTGTTAGAGGCCCTCCACAGCACATCTGAGGGTTTTCATTTATATGCGGGGCTATTGCGGTAAAGTGGACCGCAATGGCCCATTATTTCATTACCACTCCTCCAACCGCAGTAACATCGATAACACCACTACTTGTGCCAAGTTTCAAGTCGATAGCTGTTTCGCTTCGGAAGTTAGAGTGATTTCAACAGACGGACGACGGACGGACGGCATGCTTAGATCGACTCAGAATTTCACCGACGACCAAATATTTACTTTTATGGCGTCTTAAGAGCAATAGTTCGATTTGTTACAACAACGGAATGACAATACGTGAATTATACCCTTCCACTATGGATGGAGGTATTAAAAAATATTCTGATAGAATTAAATTTTTAACATTTTCTAAGAATAACTTTTGGAAAATTTTTTATAGAAATAAATTGTGGTTAAAATTTTTGATAAGTATATCCACTTTGGACAGAATTTTCTTTAGGAAATACACTTGACGAAAAATATCTATAGATTAAATTTTTGGACAACATTTTTTATAAGAAGTAAATTTCGACAAAAGTTTCTACCATAACTTTTACCAGATTACTAGATAGAAAATAAAATGTGTAAATAATTTTTTTTGTTTAGTTTCTATTGTGTTTTTGTCTTTTCAAATTTGTTATTTATTTTTGCGGTTCGAAGTGACAACCTGTATCCCAACATAGAATAGTGCCAGCGTAGGTTTATGGCGACTATGTTCCTTTCTCTAGGTTTCTATTTATCAACCACTTAGAAATATTATCACCTTCTTTCATATTATTGATTTTGATGGATACACATATATAATATCAAGAGTAAAATACAGAAGGACTGATAGGACTTTTAATTTTTTTCCTAGAGAAGAAATTATATGCCTTGCATCTACCTTTTCATACCGAACATAGGTGCAATGAGCCCTTTTTATTAAAAATTGAGAAAACTGGTCATAAAGAAATCGAATAGTGGCCCTTGAAACTGCATCTATAGATTTTAATGGGGCCATTCAGATACAAAGAAAAGAAAACAAAAACAATGGAGAAAAATTAAAGCAGGTCCATATCTGCATACCTAGAGTAACTAAAGAATACCATCAGAAGGATGAACATAATGTTTGGCACAAAAGTTTTTTTTTGTTCTGTATTGGTGTCATACATAACATTTTCAAGTATTACAAAAACTTTTTGTCCTTTTTCAAAGACATTCAGGGACCTTTTGTTAACTTTTTCTATTTCATAAAATATGGTGTCAATTTAATTCGTTAAATCTTATACATGTAAGGAAAATATTCTTCAATAAACTTTAAATTTATTATTAAACAGAGATTTGAGACTTAAAAGTCTCTAATCATTTGCATGTTTGCACATTAACCCAGAAACACAAAAATTAACTCTGACCAACTCTAAATAACTCCCGTGAGCTATGGTGTGAAATGATAACAGGCCTAACCGTTTATACACATTTCTCTACAAAACAAAGACAATGAAAGAAAAAAAACAGGAACCCAAATTTTTTTGATAACGGAAAAACCAAGGGATTGTTGGATGAATTCCCTCAACGAAGAAAAAACCCACATATCCTCGTACTTGATAAAGAAAGGCAACTTGCAGTAATCCACTTGCTGTAAAACCAACAGCTTTTTATACCGTATGCCATAGAATGGGTTGTATACTAACTTTGTCATTCCATTTGTAACGAATCAAAATATTGGCATCCACGAAATAAAGCACCAAAACGAAAATGAAATAAGGCCCCCAAAATTGGGTCTTAATTTCTCAATGAAATAAATCCCCAAAATATGGAAAATCACACCCAATATGTATGAAATAAAGCCCCAATATTTTTTTGCAGGGAATTCATAATTCAGAGATAACTAAGAAGTGGAATCAGGTGTATATGAGGTTTAAGTCCGGCTGATCTGAATCTTAAATATCCCCATCATGTGTTATATATAATAATGTCCCCTCAAAACGTTAAAACGGGAAACCGGAGTATATGAAAAAATATGAGCCTCAAATCCATAATGATGTAGAAACCTAAAGAATTATATGGAAAACAAGAAACATCAAATTTGTATGCTTTTTGGTGTGTATCTTTATTTTTGGGGCTCAATTTCATAATGCAAATATTTCAAATGAAAATTAACCCCAAATTCCTTTACAAGGATTGTGCTTCGTTTTCAAGTGGGGCCTATTTTCTTTTTCTGCCATTTGAACATGGTCGGTGTTCAAGGTAGACTAACGCGATAACAAACTGATAAAAGTTGCAGGCCTATGGCCGGGGTTTAAGACTTTCTTCTATGGACATCAGTTGGGGTTCATTTTCACTCAGTGGTTTGAATCAATGAGAATGAGCCTCATTGTTGATATAGGTTGGTTTTCACGCTTCAGTTACATTTTTTTGGGGCCATTTTTAATGGGTTGATATTCATTATGAAGTGTCGCCACATTTTTTGTGCCTTATTTCATTTGGGTTTTGGAGCTTAGTTTCAAACCACTTATGGGAATTATAAATATCAAAACGAAATTTGACATATCTCTTTATGGTTCAAATTTATATTTATCAGAACAATGAAATGATTGGGAGATTTACCAAAATATGGACATATAAACACCAAATTCGAAACAGGCGTTTGCGGACTTAAATACTCTAGATTTTGAAGTTCATGAAACTTAAAGAAAAATTGCACTCAAATTGAACACAGAACGTTTTGGACCCAAAATACTCTAGATTTAAAATGTCACCCAATGGAATACAAATTGGGATATGTGGATGCCCAAGAAGCACGGTTGCCAAAAATAATCTACCAACATTTGGGGAACGCTTTACCAAAAAAAAACTACAACAATCAAAATATTGTGCAAATTGAAACATTTGAAAGAAAAATGTGGCACTCAAATTGAACACAGAACGTTTTTGGAGACTGCAAAATACTCTAGAGTTTAAAATGTCACCCAATGGAATACATTGGGGATGATGTGGATGCCAAGAAGACAGGTTGCCAAAATTAATCTAGCAACATTTGGGGACGCTTTACCAAAAAAAAGAAACTAACCAACAATCAAAATATTGTGCAAAATTTTATTTCTATAGAAAATTTTCTTCAAAATTTTATTTTATAGAAAATTTTGTCCAAAGATTTTATTTCTATAGAAAAATATGGTCGAAACTCTTATTTCAATAGAAAAGTTTCTGTTAACTGTTTTTTATAACATTTGATCACATTTATTTCTTAGAAAATTTTCGTCAATAATGTTATTTCTATAGAAAATTTTCGTCAAAATTTTTATTTCTATAAAATAATTTTCTCAATATTGTTATTTCTATACTAGAATTTTTGTTATGAATTTTTATTTTCTATAGAAAATTTTCTCAAGAAATTTTATTTCTATAGAAATTTTCATCAAATTTTTATTTCTATAAAAATTTTCTCAATATTGTTTTATTGTATTTCTATAAACATAAAAAAAAAAAATTATTTGCATAGAAAATTTTGTCGCAAATTTTATTTAATGGTACAAAATTTTGTCCAATATTTTCAATAGTAAATTTCGAGCACAAAATTTTATTTCTAAACAAAATTTTGACTAAGTTAATTTCTAAAGAAAATTTTCGTCATCATTTTATTTCTATAGGTATATTTTGTCGACAAGGATACTTTTATTCTGATGAGGAAGTTATGTGCAAAATTTTATTTCTATGAAAAATTTTGTCAAACAATTTATTTTCTTAGAAAATTGTGCCAAAATTTTATTTTCTTAGAAAATTTTGCTGAAATTTTTATCAAAATTTATATTTCTATAAAAAAGTTTGTTCAAAATTTTATTTTCTATAGAAAATTTTGTCATAATTTTTATTCTATAGAATATTTGTCTTTTTACATCTTTCATTTCCCTCTTTTTTTCTATATTTTCATCTATTTCTATAAAATTTTTTGTAAAATTTTATTTACTATAGAAAATATTTTGTAAAAATTTTTTTTCTACAGAAATTTTTGTAAAATTATTATTTTACAGAAAATTTGTCAGAATTTTCTTATTTTCTATCAGAAATTTGCTAAAATTTTATTCTATAGAAAATTTTGTCAAAATTATTTCTATTAAGAAACATTTTTCAAAATTTTTTTTCTACAGTAAAGTTTGTAAAAATTTTATTTCATATAGAAAATTTGTCTAAGATTTTTATTTCTAAGAAAATTTTGTACACATTAAAATTTACTTCTACTAGAGATTAATGTCAAATTTTATTTCTAATCAACGAAAATTTTATTAAAATTTTTTTTAGTGGAAAATTTTGTAAAAATTTATTTCTATTGAAAATTGTTAACATTTTATGATCTAAAAGAAATTTTGTTCAGGACATTTTATTTCTAACAGAAAAATGTTGTCAAATTTTATTTCTATGGAAAATTATTGTCAAAATTTTATTTTTTAGGTTATTATGTCAGAAATTTTTGCTTGCTATAAAAATTTGTCCAAATTTTTATTTCTATAAAAAAATTTTGGTCAAAATTTTTTCTATACATTTTTTTTTTAAATTTTTATCTATAGAAATATTGTCAAAGTTTTAAATTCTATAGAATTTGTCAAGAATTTTCAATTCTAATAGAAGATTTTGTCATATATTTTAATTGTATAGAAAATTTTGTCAAAATTTTTATTTCTGTAAAATTTTGTCAATTTTATTCGCTATCGAAATAATTTTGTCAAATTTGTTTACTATAGAAATTTGTCAAATTTTACTGTTTAGAAATTTTTGTCAAAATATTCATTCTATAAGAATTTTTGTTATATTATTTATTGTCAGGAAATTTTTGTTAACATTTTATTGCTATAAAAATTTTGTCAAAATTTTTATTTATATGGAAATTTCGTCAATAATTTATTTTCTATGGAAACTTTTGTCAAAATTTTATTCTATTGAAAAAATTAGTTCTAAAATTTTTAATGTCTAAAGAAAATTTTGTCAACATTTTATTTCTATGAATATTTTGTCAAATTTTATTTCCTCTACGAAATTATGTCTGAATTTTATTTCTATAGAAATATTTGTTCTAAATTTTGATTTCTAAGAAAATTTTGTCAACATTTTATTTCTATAGAATATTTTGTAAAATTGTTACTTCTATAGAAAATTATGGTCAAAAATTTTATTTCAACTGAAATTTAATCAAAATTTTATTTTTATGGAAAATTTTGTCAAAATTTTATTTCTAAAGAAAATTTTGTCTAAATTTTATTTCTAAAGAAAATATTGTCAAGATTTTAATTCTATGGAAAATTTTGTCAAGATTTTATTTTCTTAGAAAATTTTGTCAAAATTTTGTTTCTATAAAAATTTTTGTGCCAAATTTTAATTTCTAATAAAAATTTTGTAAATTTTATTTCTTATATGAAAATTTTTAAAATTTTAATTTCTATAGAAGATTTTGTCAAGCAATTTTAATTCTTTAAGCAAATTTTGTCAGAAAATTTTATTTCTGTAAAATTCTGTCCAATTGTATTGCATAGGAATAATTTTTGCAAAATCTTTTATGCTTTAGAAAATTTTTGTCCAAAATAATAAGTTCTCATGACGAAAATTTTGGTTATAATTTTATTCAGGGAAAATTTTGTAAAATTTATTCTATCAGAAAAAAAGCCATTTTTTGTCTATAGCATTCTTAAATTATTTATAGAACAATTTTGTTCCAAACTTTATTTCTAAAGGCAAATTAATTGTGTCAAAGTTTTTTCTATAAGCCAAAATTTGTCAAAAGTATTATTCTAATAGAAAATTTTTCTAAAAATATTATTTCTATAACGAAATGTATTTCTCTGAAAATGTTGACAAAAATTTATGTTTGAAGTTTCTATAGATAAACAACTCTCGTCAAAATTTTATGTTTTACAGCAATGTACCGATTTTGGTTGAATGTTGCAAAACACCAGGGTTGTGGTGGATCTCGCCGTATTTTACAAAGGCAATATAATACCTTCGGGTAATGCATCTTAAAAAGAATGCTTATGGTAATAATCCTTTCAAATTTCTTTGTTGGTGATCGTAAATTCAATTGATGGATACTAGTCTTTCGCGATAAACTTACGTATCGCAATTCATGGAAGGGTAGCATTAGCATTCGGTCTCAAACTTTTTGCCCCATTATACTCTGTTTATCCTTTAGTTCTATAAAACAACGCCGCAAACACATTATTCCTAGCAATACTTCTTCATAGTGGATATTTAAGTAAATTTACATTACACATTACAAATGCTCGAGAGCACCAGGTAATACGCATCTCCATAAGTTGAGTTGATGCCGAAAGAGTAATGGTGATTGATGATGGGTGAATGTGGTTGTGTTCTAGGTGAGTAATCTGTGATAAGCCCATATACCAATCAATAACAACTACCAAGTGAAATTTATTGTTAGTTCGTGTTGATACTAAAATCTCTTTTCAAACAATAGTCTTCTTAGCATCCATGAGGACGAAATAAACAAAAACTTCCTCCTACATAAGGACTCGACTACTGACTTAACACCATACATTGGCTAGTATAACTTCACATATTTTGGTTAAAATATCGCATTTGCAAATTGTTAATGTGTATGGTAAGTTGGGTCGATAGTCTTTTGTGAGATCCACAACGCGGGGTTCGTATAGCAGATCGATGAGGCGCAAGGACTTGAGCTTTTGGGTACTCTGCCTTAGTCTTTGGTATGGATCTTTAGCTCGATATGGTATATTTGTATGCGTTGAACAACACCAAATTCGACCCCCTCTGTCTATATCATTCGTGCTTAGTTGTTGTTTCTTTTTGGAATTACATATGGCTGTGTGAAGTGAGTGTAAAGCAAAGAGTGAAGCAAAAAAAAAAAAACAAACAGACAAAATTGGGCAAACCTTATATAACAAAAATGAAACAGAAATATATGAACGGTTAAGAGTGCAAAGGTAAGCGGATATTTTCCCATGGATACTCGCATGGCAAAATGTGTGGTATTAGCACACTTTCCTGTGGCGTTCTATTTAGGATAACACATGACAATTCTGACTAAAAATTAATTTTTAAAATATTTGCAAAAAGATATTCATATCCGAATTCTTTGAGAGTGAGGTCGAAAATATTGGACATTCATTAAGTTAAATGAAACATAAGTAAATGTTTAGATTTAAAATTATGAACATTTTGGCAGTATATTCAAATATTATGCAGAATAATCCATTAAATTTTTGATTGTTGTTTATGCCGAATTTGACGCCGATCTGTTAGAAAAGAAGCGCACTGTGACCCCATTTATCGAAATCGGGCGATGCATGATCGATTTGTAAAAACGCATAATATGACCCCATTTGTTGAAATCGGGCGATACATATACATGGGGGTTATATCTAAAATGGATTTGATTTTTTCCAACTTCAATAGGGTTCATCCAGAAAAACGCCCTGTACAAAATGTCATCACTATCAGTTAATAAATGCGACCGGAATCCTGTGAACAACAGATAACTGGGCAGACGAACGGACGGAATGACGGACACCAAGTGCTACGTGAATTCAGGAGCACGGTACCACCGCTGG
>PGFW01030351.1:407-15748 GCA_003123925.1 Haematobia irritans | reverse complement strand
CCCCCTCCTTCAACCAATCATGAAGATCATTTAAGTATAATGTGAACAATAATCGGCGACAAAACATCCTTGTCGATACTCCTGGTTATGTGCAAAAGTATTGTGTAACTCGTCCCCTGTCCATACCATGGATTTATGTTAGTTCGATAAAGTTTTTCAGGATGATTGTATTACTATCTTTATTGACATTCCAATTTCATGGTAACTTTATAGATTAAGCCAATTGCCTTGGGTATCATATCAAATGCAGGGCTGAGAATCAAAAAAATCCATATACTTTCTTTTCTGCCAGTTTGTAGTGCACAATTGAGCCAAATTTTAAATGTTGTCTATAGTCGAGTATCCTGTTCTGAATCCCGCTTGGAATTCAATTAATATGGTTGTTATCGTTTACCCATTTCTTCAGCCTATTATTTAGAACTCCCATAAATACTTTTGCCATCGTATTCATAAACGAAATCCCTCTGTAATTATTTGGTGTATTTAAATCGCCCTTTTTGTGAATTGGGAATATTACAGACTCTTCCATAATTTTATCCAATTGTCCTGATTCATATATTCGATTAAATTGACTTGCCAACTCTGTAAGAAATTCATATGATGCGTATTTCAAAAACTCGTACGGCACCCTATCGATTCCAGGACCTTTATTTTCCTTAGTTTTGCGCAGGACTTCATCGAAATTTCAGAAACTCAATTTCTCTGCTCAACTCTGCATATAAGGCATCATAGCATAGGCGTAGAAACTTCATTTGCGAGAATTGTGGTTTAATTTAATAAGTCGTCTAAAATAGCTCTGAAATCCTCAGTGAAATGTTGGTACCAATCTCTAGATCTCGACTCCTAATTGCTTGCGATTCCCCATTCCTTTGCCGATCTTATCTATTTTGGCTTGATTTTATTTGTAACTCTCTGGATATTCTTCTTTTTTACTCCCGACATAATATCTTATATTTTTAACTGCATCAAATATTTTTCTCTATCATTTGTGTATTACTTCTCTAAACTTATTCAAGCGCATTTAAAGGACTTTGTCTAGCTCGTTTCACGCGCTGTTTTATACCAATCAGGTTTTGATATTCTGTTTGTTTATTTTGTTTCCTGCATTTTATGGACGGAGAATTATTGGCCCGCACTGAATTTCACCATTCAATCAAAAATTGTGGCGATTAGTAACATACTATCCGTTGATGCGAAAGAAAAATTTTCCCCCCCCCGGATGATGCTAGTAAATTACTAACGGAGGTTTTTAACTCTCTTGGAGTTACCAGGCATTTCCACCACATAACTTGCACTCAAAGTTGGTACAGTTATTATTATATTGCGTATTTTGAATCCACGCGACTTGCAACGGTACTCGACTTTCGTAAAAGACTTATGCGGAATTGGATTGAGGCAACCATTATCAACGGAAAGTAACGCAGGTGAAAGATGTATGTATATCGATACCAATGATTACCGATGACTCCGTTTTTCATTTTGTAATCGCAAAATAAATCATTACTGTTGTGAAATTTAAATTAAATTTTCCTTTTCAAATATAAAACAAAATTAAAAATGTTTCTTCATCTTTAATCACCAAACGAAATTTACGTAAACGAAAGCTAGCTAGTCTTTATACGATTTGGCAGCATTGGTTTATGATCTCTCTTGTTGTTAAAGTGTTCTTAAATGAAAACTTAAAATTTTTTGCGATTGAAATCATTATATTCAGTTTTTAAAGGTGTTTCGGAAAAGTTTAGGGTTACGGTGATGAGATCCAATGGACTACCACTAATTCATTAGTGTTTAACATGATTTAACAAAAGCAACGTAAGAAATTCAATTTGTATGTTGGACAATTAATAACACTAACATCATCAGATTTTTATTTTTGAAGTTTCCATGTTTTTTTTTTTCCCGGTTTGGGGCTTGGAAGTACATAATTTTACGTCTTTTTGTGGATATATCACATACCCTTGGTAAAAAAATGTTATTTGAACTTCATATGAAATCGGTTGTCGATGTAAGTTTTTTATATTTTCTATTATTTTCCAGACCATTGGCTCCTGCGAATTTGAAACGATGTGCCTCCATTTGACCAAGTTTGAAACGCCACTATGCCAATAATACTGAAAACGAACGCCACTAAAATCTTGTTTTACCTCAAAAATCGAGTTGTTCAGACATTAACTACCAAAACAATATACACCGAAAAAAAGTGAAGTTTATAGAAAGAATAAACTAACACGCACGGAAAATTGAACTAATTTTTTTTACTGCACATTTTAATTTTCACAAATCTTTGTTAAAACCAGAAATTTTAATGCCCTTTGATTTTTAAGTGCTATGTTCACGAAATTACATAATCTCATAGAAGAAAAAATTAACTAAAGTAAAGAAGAAATCATTGGCGCCAAATCATGACCATTTAACCATACAGTGTTCATTCTACTACTTGGAATCATACGAAAATTTCCTTTTGTTTAGTTCATATTAAACTTAGTGCTGTACGGTCATTGAACTTCATTACTCACGTTTAGTTCTAAAAATTTTTGAGGACATACTTAAAAAAAGTAAGATTGCATTAAGCTGTGGAAATTTCGAAAAAAAATAATAAATTTTAACCCTTTCACTACCGGAAAAAACGTAAATGAATACAAACTTATATTTTTCTTCTGCTTTGTACATCGTTGAAAAAGTTTGTTTTCATTATGTTTGGTATAAACATTAACTGTTCTGGAACACAAATTTTAAACACATATTTTTGAAGTGTAAGATATATTTAAATTAAACTAGCATACATGTTTGGGACATATATGTAATATTGTTTAGAACATATTATGTTTGGACATTAAAATGTTTGTAAAATTATATGCTGAATGCAGAAAATATTAATTTAGAAATAGCCTATAACATATATGTGTTTAGTAGCTTGGAGCGCTATTTAACAGGGAGCGATATTGAATTAAGTTGGTGGTTGTTGCTTGTTATTACAAAATTAACATTTTTATTTTCCTTGGGCAATTGATCAGCTACTTCTTTGATCCTTACA
Source organism: Haematobia irritans (assembly GCA_003123925.1). Classification (NCBI taxonomy): domain Eukaryota; kingdom Metazoa; phylum Arthropoda; class Insecta; order Diptera; family Muscidae; genus Haematobia; species Haematobia irritans. Next base: position 12,714 of record PGFW01030351.1, on the reverse strand, counting down.
AACTGTGTGGTCCGCTGTTCGAATAAAAAAAAATCATAAAATTGAATAATTTCTTCTCACAATGTTTGTATTACAGAAAAAGGTGCTAAGAACTAAAAAATCTCGTGGAAGTGAGAAAGATGTCGTGGAATAATACAATGTTGGGCAGAACAAATTTTGAGCATTCTAGGTCGAAAAACCTATGTTCGTTAGCACCTATATTACCTGTTTATTTCATAATTCATTATATTGTAAAATTAAATAAATAAATAAATTCTTGAAAATATTGTTTCGGGAGATTTTTTTAAGCCATTATAATATTTTTTGGGGTGCAAAATGCTTCCAAACATATTATATGCGTCACATAAATAACATATTGTTTTTGGAAGACAACTTATGAATTTGAATGCAAAAATACAAAATGGGTTTCGAACTTAGACTACCCAAACCATATATGTTATAGACCAATATGCTTTCAAACGATATTTATATTGGTAGAGATCAACATATAAATGTTTTGGGCATACCCAAAAATGTATATGGCTTAAGACCAAAATATGTTTTGGGAGTATATGTTACAGAAGCCAATTTTTTGGTGAGGTGTACATCATATAGAATAAAAATTGTCATTTTGAAAACGATTACTTCATTGTTCAGAGATATATGAGCTTGTTTCTGAAAACTTAATTCTCGAGTTGTAACAAAATGGCTTTTACGTAAAATAAACGCTATTTGGCCTATAATTTTCGTTCAAAGTGTGAGGAAATACAAAAAAGATCCGTAAATGTATCAGCTAATAGTTTTTGTATAAAACTCCATTTTACTCGGAATACAGTACAAAATTGTCTCAAATTTTCGTTATTTTCGTTTATTGTTAAAGAAGTTTATAAAAAATGTATTTAACCTACCAATAACATATGGCAATATTTTATAGCTTATTTAGATAAGCCTCACTTTAAAAAAAAAAATCGAGAAATAAATCGAAACTAAGTGGGAAATAGAAATTTGGTGTCTTTTCGAATGTCCTTCTAAGTGGAACAGTTCGGTAGTGAAAAGGTTAACTAACAAGAAAATAATTTTTTTTCCCATAAAATAAGTAAATTTAGCGTTAGTTTAATGCGGAATTTTTTTCTGGTTATTGTTGCTTGGATACCACGCCCGCGATAAACATCAGGGCCGTCTAGAAATATCTATCAAACATTTAAACATTTCTTACAATTAAAAATTAAAGAAAACATACTTTACAAAACAATTCATATATGCAATTTGTTGCCGTTATTAGTTCAAAGAATGGCTATTAACTTTCATAAATTCAATTAAAATCAATTTTTTACTTTTATAAACCACATACAATATTAAAATATATTTTTTAAACAATTCATTTTTTTGGAAATCAAATAAATTTGTTCCATTGAATATACAGTGTAAATAATTACTCTACTTTAGTATTACGTATAAAACGAATAGACAAAAGAACAAAAAAAAACTATTTTTATGATTTTAAGCCTGCTATTTTTTTAGTTATACACAGGGTCGTGGGTTCATTCCTGCTTCGACCGAACACCCAAAATGTTTTTCAGCGGTGGATATCCCACTCAGTAATGCCTGGTGACATTTCGGGGGTTTCAAGATTCTCTAATGTTTCACTGCAATGTGAATGCCGTTCTGACTCGGCTATTAAAAAGGAGTTCCTTGTCATGAGCTTAACATGGAATCGGGCAGCACTCATGTAATTAAGAGAGAAGTTCCACCTTGTGGTATCACATCTGACTGTAAATAGTCTAAGTGAGCCTGATACGATCGGACTGCCACCTAACCTATCTTGTGAAATCCAAAATAAGTTTGTATTTCAAGCTAACATTTCTTCGAAGATCCATAAAGAGAGCGATCAATCGGATACGCACACAAACACAATTTCTCTCTGCCCATCCCAGATATAGGGTGATCGATGATTACTGAAAACCAAACCGTGTGAAATTCCAAATACGTCGGATAATAGATGAACCCCGGAATATTTTAAAAGGGAGTTCTCCTCAGTTAATTGTTCAGTTTTCTTGTATGTGAAACTTTTGTCTCTATTTTGACTCCATAAATTGAATTTAGTTAGTCCGCAATGTCATATCCTTTAAATTCAAAGTTTGAATTACTCTATGAATCTCACCTCACGCTCATCGGCTTGTGTCCTGTATTTTTCTGATACTTGACTAACTTTTGGATCAGCTGGTTTCTCCAAAATTTGAGTATAAATTAAAGCTGCTGTTATTCCTCCAAGAATAGGACCTGCCCAATAGACCCAGTGGGCTTCCCAGTTATTGGTGGCAAATGCTGTTCCCATCGTGCGTGCAGGATTCATACTTGCTCCGGTATAATGAATTGTTCCCAAATGGCCCAGTGTAACCGCCATTCCAATAGCCAAGGGGGCAGTGTACCGAGAATCTGTAAATATTTAGAAAAATCGTTACTAAGCTAGACAATGTCGTTCTAATAAATACTAACCGGGTTTATTAGCATCGCAGGCTCCAAATACCGTCAGCACCAAAACTAATCCTAAGAAGAACTCGATACCAAGTCCTTGGAGTTCGGTTATGTTAGTTGCTAAATTCGTATGGCCCAAACCCCCATAGTATTCTTCATTTAAAAGAGCCTGATTGTTGAAATAGAGTTTAAATATACATTTTGTTTAGTTTTAAGCAAATTTTAATTTACCTTAACAGCGGCTGTGCCAGCTATTGCACCCAAACATTGGAAAATTATGTATAAGAGGGATCGGAGAACACTAATTCGTCCAGCAACTAACATTCCTATTGTGACAGCAGGATTCACATGCCCTCCGCTAAGATGCCCAACAATCTGTGTGGATATAGATTTGATTGTGTGTTAATTAATTATGCTAGAATTGAAGAATAAAAATAATAATAAATTTGTTTATGATGGTACGTGTTGTCACTTTTGTTCCTAACGAACTTTAGGAAGAAACCAACTGTAGCAACCAAAAAAGCGTGGTTGGTGTAAAATTTCGTTTCCCAAAAATAAATAAATTTTATACGTGCACATCAGGATACACTCAAAGTGTACACTGCGTGCACATAAAGGGTGCTATTGTAATTTTGGCAACACTGGTTTAAACAGCTGTTGCACGTTTCGTGTTTTGATTCACTGTCATTCAGTTGGGCATATAATTCTAACAAACGAACTACACAGAACAACTCAAAGTTAACATCATCTTTACATTATTCACATTCCAGTATGCCGATAAACAATTAGTATCATCGCATCTGCTGACAATTCACTCCTAACAATAAGTATCGTAAAGGCAACACCAGTGTTATGAACGATGAAACGTTTAACTTAAATATTTGCAAAAACTTCATGAAATGTTATCTGCACTGTTAGGAAATTATATGTTTTTCATGATGGTTCCGATATAAATCAAAAGTGTGTTTCGGGCACAAGTTTTTAAACAGCAATATATTTAAGTGGCAAACATTGTAATGTTCCTTAAAACTAACACTAAAATGTTTTTGGGACAGCATATGTTCAATAGTTTAGAATATACGTTATGGTTTGGGGCATTAATTGTTCATAAAAGTAATATGTGTGACAGTGTAAACATGAATATAAATTTACAAAATTAATTGATAACGAACATATATGATCTTTTGATAGTTTTTATTCAGAGAGCGATCAGAGATAAGAGAGAGAGAAATATAGGACAAGAATATAGAGATTGAAACCGGGAAGGGTAACGACAGACATCAACAGTAACAAGCGAGAGAAATCTAAAAGGACAATTTTGTAAAACCCTTTTGTAATGGTTGCTTTCGGAAAACTGCTTATTTAAAGGCACCCAAAATTTGATATTGCTTAAGTCTAAATATTATTAATTTGAGTATTAGAAATGGTATCGGAGTAAAGAGAATGATACATTAGGAACCAAGAAGAATATGAACTTTGAAAACAAACAAACACATGTTTTCCCTTGAGAGCAGCATTTTATGTATGTGTGGACGATGTGTTTTATTTATCAAATTTCGCATTATGGGCACAATTTTTTTTTCATTGGTTCGTTAAAAGAATGCGGAAACGTAACATAAACGAGGAGTAATGTCAAATATTCAGGCAAAGGGAAATATAAAAAAACGTGGAAATATACAAATAATTAACAAAAGGGATCTTCTAAAAAGGGAATCTTCCATAATAGGGCAACACTATACCTTTTTATGAGTTGGGACAGTAGAAATGATAAAAAGGAGAAACATGTGAAGAATTTAAATCAGTAAAAATGTATAAAAACTAAAGTTAGGTCCTAAGGTTTTACTACGCAAAAGAAAAAAAAAAGCGTTTGGAAAACGTGGTACCGAAAAACGTTTTCTTTTGTTAGAGTTTTTTTTTTTTTGAAACCAACAACAACAGTCCATTCGTTTAATATCAAACACTGTTCTTTGTCTGACTTTTAGGTTTTTAATAAGACAGCAGTTAGCAGGTTCATAAGTAAAAATTTAAATATAGTAGAAATGGTAAATGTGAACATTTTTTTTCGCGAATCTTCCGACCATGATCTGGAATATTATGTAAAACAAAAATTTGGTTGCGATATCTCCGTCCAAGGCGAAAGTAAAAAAAAAAATTTTTTAAAAAAAATTTATAAAAATCGTGCGTAATTTTCTTCTACATTGTTTGTATTACAGAAAAATGGTGCTAATAACTAAAAAACTTCGTTGGAAGTGAGAAAGATGGTTGAGAAGAAAATGCAATTAGCCAGAAAAAAAAATTTTTTTGAGTTTAGGGCTTTATGAAATTGGTTTTTACAAATGCCATGGAAAAGTAATAAACGTTTATCACAAAAAGTATATTATTTTCTTCCAAATACACTTCCTTTCTACGAAAAGGCAATGAGAAACGAACTTGTTTCGTACAAAAAATTTCGTTTGGGAGGAAAAGATTTTTTTGCTGTAGGTGGCAGCCGATTGTATCAGGAATCACTTAGAGCTATTCAGTCCATTGTGATACCACATGGTGAACTTCTAATCCTTAGCACTGAGTGCTGGCCCGATTCCATGTTAAGCCTCAGATGACAAGGACCTCTTTTTAATAGCCGAGTCCGAACGGCGTTCCACAATTGCTGAAACCACTTACAGAAGCTTTGAAACCCTCAGAAATTCACCAGCATTACTGAGGTGGGATAATCCACCGCTGAAAACTGTTGGGTGTTCGGTCCGACGCAGGAATCGGAACCCACGATCCTTGTGTATGTAAGGCGGCATGCTAAACGCATGTGCACCAACGTGTGCCTCCCAAAAAAAAAAAAACAAAAACAAGTATATACGGCCAGAGTGAAGTTCGGCCAGGCCGAATCTTTATGTACCCCCTCCACAATGGAGTTACGTAGAAACTTCTGCGAAAAGACTGTCAATCACCACAATCGAATACTTTGTTTTTGTGGTAATATTTACGCGATGGCAAGGTATCCTTAGCACTTCACTTACAATCGTTTTCTAAAATATGTGATTTAGTTCATACGTGGTATAAATATTAGACAAAAAAAAGTTAATGTATAGGTAAGTCTACAAACAATTAACGAATCGATATGAACTTTTGTGCGGTAACGTGGAGAGCCAGAATTGAAATAATGCGGTCTACAATTATGAACTTGTATGAGCCATTTATGTGTGATTGGGATCGATTTTAGTCTGAGGGCTATATGATAAACTGTATGACGATATGGCACCTAGTTAGGCATGGTTGTTAACGGCCATATACTAGCAAAATGTACGTCAAATTTCAAACTGAATCTCGGGAATGATAATTTGCTCCTCCAAAATCAAAATCTCGGGATCGGTTTATATGGGGGACTAATAGTATTTAGTAGACTGATATGGACCAAATACCAGCATGGTTGTTAGAGACCAATATACTAACACCAGTACGTACGTCTAAATTCAATCAGATCGGATGAATTTTGCTTATCCACCAGGAGGTCAAATCTGTGGATGGGTTTATCCACCAGGGGGCTAATATAATAACTAATGGACTGAATATCAACTTCAATTTCCTGTATGGTTGCCTGGATACCCATATACTAATGATCACGTAGCCAAAATTCAACCGAATCGAGATGGATTTTTGCTCTTCCCAAAGGGGCTCCGGAGGTCAAATCTGGGGATCGGTTTTTATATGGGGGCTATAAATAATTATGGACCGATGTGGATCCAATTTTTGCATAGTTATTTAGAGACCATAATACTACACCAAATGTAACCAAATTTAAGGCTGATCGGCATGAACATTTGTTTTCTCCTTAAAGGCTCCCGCAAGCCAAAAATCGGGGGAATCGGTTTAATATGGGGGCTATATATAATTATTGACCGATGTAGACCAATTTTTTGCATAGATGTTAGAGATCATATACTAAACACCATGTACCAAATTTCAGGCCGGATCGGATGAAAATTTTCTTCTCTAGAGGCCAGAATGAAAATGGGGCTACAATTAATGAATGAACTTGATATGCAACCAATTTATGTGTGATTGGGATTCGATATATCTGAGGGCTATATATAATATAGGACCGATATGGACGCTAGTAGGCAATGGTTGTTAAAGACCATATACTAAACAATGTACCAAATTTCAGCCGGATCGGATGAAATTTGCTTCTTTTAGAGCCTCCGAAAGCCAAATCGGGGTATTCGGTTTTATATGGTGGCTATATATAATTATGGACCGATGCGGACGCAATTTTTGGATGGTTGTTAAGAAATACCATATACTAACACCATTGTACCAAATTGTTCAGGCCAGATCGGATGAAATTTGCTCTCTTAGAGAGGTCCTGCAAGGCCAAATTTGGTCCGGTTTATAATGGGGCTATACGTAAAAGTGGAACCGATATGCCAGTTTGGCAATACCATTCCGACCTACAATCAAATAACCAAACTGCTTGTGCCAAGTTTCAAGTCGATAGCTTGTTTCGTATCGGAAGTTAGCGTGATTTTCAAACAGACGGACGGACATGCTCAATCGACTCAGAATTTCACCACGACCCAGAATATATATACTTTATGGGGTCCTTAAGAGCAATATTTCGGATGTGTTACAAACGGAATGACAAAGTTAATCATACCCCCATTCCATATGTGGAGGGTAATAAAAAAAACAAATTAAGTTTCCTCTTATAATTTAATACTCGACTGCCACGTTCCTTCTTTTGTTTAGTAGTTTTTAATTCTATAGGTATAAAATATAAATGTGTAAATTAACAAGTATTATACGGCCGTAAGTTCGGCCAGGCGAAGCTTAATGTACCGCTCCATCATGATTGAGTAGAAACTTCTTCTAAACACTGCCATCGACAAGCGAATTACTTAAGTTGCGGTAACGCTTGCCGATGGCAAGGTATCTTAAAACCTCCTTAAACACATCTCTAAATTGTATGTCCATACACGCAAAAAAATAATTCTTTCCTCCCAAACGAAATTTTAGACAAACAAAGTTCATTTCTCATTTGCTTTTCGCTGTAAGGAAGTGTATTTGGAAGAAAAGTATATACTTTTTGTGATAAACGTTTATTCTTTTCCAGGATGTAAAAACAATTTCATAAAGACTAGCTCAAAAAAAAACATTATTTTCTTGCTAATTGCATGTCCCATCCATCTTTCTCACATCCCGAGGATTTTTAGTAAGAGACAGTCTTAACACCTTTTCCTGTAATACCAACAATGTAGAAGAAATTATACGATTTTATAAATTTTTAAAATTTTTTTACCTTTCGCCTGGACGGAGAATCGAACCGCGGACCATGCACATTGTAAGCCAACACACTAACCACTGAGCTATGTACCTGTTATGGTCATCAATAGATAAATATCCATATAAGTTATATTTATATAGCATAGCTTGCGGCGCCCACGAACCGAATAAACAAAGTTTATTTAACAGAAACAAACATTTAGTTTGGCACCGTGGAGCAGTGGTTAAGCTACGTCCGACTTCTCATGCCAACAGGTCGATGGGTTCGATCCCTGCTTCGGCCAAAAGTTTTTTTTTTTGCTTTTGTGTTTTTTTTTTTACATATATTCCGAGAATATATTCGGAAGATTCCGAAAAAAAATGTTCAACATTACATTTGTACTATATTAAATATTTTGACTGTATAAATGTGTCCTTATTAAAGACCTAAAAGCAGATAAAGAACAGTGTTTTGATATAAACGAAATGGACTTGTGTTGTTATTTCAAAAATAACTTTTTTATTGAAAAAATAAAAAATTATTGTAACAAACGAATTTTTTTTGGTGAATAAAAGTTTAAAAATTTTCGAAGCAATTCAAAAACTCTAACTAAAAGAAAAAACGTTGTTCGTACACTTTTCCAAAACGTTTTTTTACTTTGCGTGTACGTGGTATATATTAAATCAAAAAAAGATCGATCCAATACGTATATAATTCAGTTTGACAAAGTAGACATTAATAAATTTGCAACGCGCAATTTTCTATCAGAATAAAATTTAAACAAAATTTTCCTATAGAAATAAATTTTTCCAAAATTTTCTATAGGAATAAAAATTTTGACTAAAAATTTCTATAGAAATAGAAAATTTGAAACAATAAATTTCTACAAGAAATAAATTTTAAGCAAAATTTTCTAAGAAAATAAACTTTGACAAAATTTTCTAAGTAGAAATAAAATCTTGGTCGATTAGTTTGGCTCGAGTGGCAACCATGATTATGAACCGATATAAAATTTGAACAAAATTTTCTATAAGAAATAAAATTTTGACAAAATTTTCTATAGAAGTAAAATTTGAACAATGATAAAAATTTTAATTATGAGCCAAATAAAAATTTGAACGAGATTTCTCGTAGAAATAAAATTTTGACAAAATTTTCTAATAGAAAATAAAATTTTGGTAGATTATTTTTGAGGCTCTAGTGGCAAACCATGATTATAGAAACGCGATATGAAACCAATTTCTGTAGTGATTGGAAGGACCAAATTTTGGTATGGTTGTTAGTCACCATATACTATACACCAGTTCCTAATTTTGAACCGGATGGGATGGATTTTGCTCCTCAAGAGGCTTGCAAGGAGGTCAATATCTAAGAGAAAAGCGTTTTAATATGGAGCTATATATAAAGTTAATGGACCGATATGACCATGTTTCAAAATTACAACAGCGATTGGAGTGAAATTTGCTTCTCTTGGAGACTTCGCAGCCAAATCTGGGGAATCGGTTTATATGGGGTCTATAATATAATTTATGAACCGAGTGGACCAAATTTTTTGCATGGTTGTTTAGAGACCATATATCCAATATCATTGTACCAAATTTCAGTGCGGATCGGATGAAATTTGCCTTCTCTTTGAGGCTCTGCAACCCACATCTGGGGAATCGGTATAATGGGCCTATATATAATTATGGACTGATGTGGACGCAATTTTTGCGAACGTTATTAGAGACCATATACCAACATCATGTACCAAATTTCACCGGATCGGAATGAAAATTTTCTTCTCTTTTGAGGCCGCCGCAAGCAAAATCTGGGATCGTGGTTTTATATGGGGGCTATATAAATCTATGGACCGATGGAACCAATTTTCTTGCATGGTTTAAGAGACCCAATTATACGCCGAACACTGGGCGAGCCATGGTAACAAATTAAGAGAGCCGGAATCGGATGAAATTTGCTTCATGCTTTTAGGCCTCCGCAAGACAAATCATGGAGATCGGTTTAATATGGGAGGCTATATATAATTATGAACCGATGTGGACCAAGTTTTTTGCAGCGGTTGGTAGAGACCATGATACCAAATTTCCGGATCGGACTGGGAATATGATTCAGTTAGAGGCTCCCAAGCCAAATCTGAGGGGCCCTTTTTTATGGGGGGCTATACGTAAAAAGTGGACCGATATGGCCCATTGTTCAATGACCATCGACCTACATCGACAACTAACTACTTGTGCCAAAGTTTCAAGTCGGATAGCTTGTTTCGGTTCGGAAAGTTAGCGTGATTTCAGAACAGACGGACGGACCAGGACGACATGCTTAGATCGACTCAAGAATTTCAACGCCACGACCCCAGAATATATATAACTTATGGGTCTTAGAGCAAATATCGATGTGTTACAAACGGAATGACAAAGTTTAATATACCCCATCCTACACCCTCACAAAAAAATCTGCTATTCTGTAACTATAACTCCCAAACATATTTTGCTTCAAGCATATACATTTTTTGGTATGCCAAACATTTATATGTTGATCTCTACAAATATATAATATGTTTGAAGCATATTGGTCTAACAAATAGTATGTTTAGGGTAGTCCTAAGTTCCTAACATTTTGGTATTTTTGCATCCAAATTCAAATAATGTTGTCTTCCAAGAAAACAATATGTTAATTATGTGACCATATAAATGTTTGAAGCATTTTGCACCAAAAAATATTATATGTCTTAAAAAAAATTCTCCTCCCAAACAATATTGTGCTCAAATTTTATTTTATTTATTTATATATTTACAAATCATAATGAATATGAAAATAAACAGGTAATATAGGTGCTAACAACATAGGTTTTCGACTGAAATGCTCAAAAATTTTGTTTCTGCCCAATTTGGTATAATTCCCCCACATCTTTCTCACTTCCACGAGATTTTTTAGTTCTTAGCACCTTTTCTGTAATACATAACATTGTATGAAGAAATTAATTCAATTTTATTATTTTTATTTTTTTATTTTAATTTTTTAGCCGTTTTGCCGGACCTGGGGATTCGAAACAGCGGACCAACACAGTTTGTAAGGATCCAAGAAGTAGCCTGATCAATTGGCCCAAGGAGAAAAATAAAATGTTTTAATTTTGTAAATAACAAGCAACAACGACCAACTTAATTCAAAGTATCGCTCCCTGTTAAAATAGCCGCCCCAAGCTACTAAAATGTAAATATATGTTTGCATTCAAGCATACTATGGAAAAACTTAAATAATAATATAATATTACAAATTTTAATGTCCCAAAATATAATAGTTCTAACAATATTAACATATATGTCCCAAACATGTTATGCTAGTTTATGAATCATCATATGCTTGCACTCAATATGTTGTTTAAAAATTTGTGTTCCAAAACAATAATGTTTATAAGGCAAACATATGGAAAAACAGTCTTCTTTTTCAAACCGTGTATGATGAGGTATAACAAACGGATGACCAAAGTTAAATATACCCCATCTATTGATGGAGGGTATAAATTAATGGTGTTCGGTCCAGAACAGGAAATTGAACCCACGACCTTTCGCCATGCAAGCGGAACATGCTAACCATTGATCCGCGTGCAAAACAAATGTATGTTTCTGTTAAATAATGTTTTGTTGCATCGCTAGTGGGCGCCGCAGCTAATGCTATGTAAATATAATCTTACAACAATAATTTGTCTATTATGACATAACAGCTACGTAGCCCAGTGATAGTGGTGTTGGCTTACAAACTGTAATGGTCCTCGTTTCGATTCTCCGTCAGGTGAAAGGTAAAAATTTAAAGAAAATTGATAAATGAGTAATTTCTTCCACATTATTGTATTACAAAAAAGGACACAGAACTAAAAAATTTCGTGGAAGTGAAATTTATGTGAAGGGAATGAGCACAATCTTTCTTTGGGGAAAGAATTCTTCCAAGCCATATAATATGTGTTGGGCCAAATGCTTCCAAAAATATAATATGTTCACATACAACAAACATTATTTAATGTTTCTGGAGTAATCTAATCAATATACGTGCTTCCTGCAAAATATGTTTGGAACATATGTTAAGACAAGCATTTTTTGAGGGTGTAACCATTTTTGACGAAAATGTGTAATAATTAATTACATGTGAACTAAAAATATTTCAATTGGTAATTTTTCTACCAACAATTAATTAACTATAAGGATATTGTCAGTAAAGAAATTACTATGCACTTTAAGTTAATTTTATCGTAAAAAAATATTTTCTCATACAAAAAAAATTGCACTTATATTTAGAAAGTATTTAACAATGTCCACAAGTAAGTTTTTAATAACATGAAACAAACGAATTTTAATCTACCAAGTTATATATATTTTTTAAGGAAATCCATCGATATTTTGTAGGCCATGAATAAACGATTGGCTACTTGGAAATTGTAAATAATTTCCTTTTTGTATTTTGTAGGCCAATGAACTAAAGATTGCTACTTCGAATTTGTAAAATTCTTTCGAGTAGTTAATTTTGTGAAGATGCGAAAAGAATCTAAAAATTCTGAAAAATTCTTGTAATAAATTATGTAAAAATCTTAAATATACGAGACACTTTTTT
>PGFW01030345.1:20801-35983 GCA_003123925.1 Haematobia irritans | reverse complement strand
TCGTAGTGTTAATATAGGACTTTTGGAATGAATATTATTAGAAAAAAAAAAATTACTAAGAAATCATACAATGCTTTCATATTCCTTTACTCAATTCTTTTATGGGAAAGGAATTCTTATGAAATATTGCAAATGTAAGTGACAACATTGGTTAATGTAATCTTGGATATTAAGTGCTGTGGTTAGTTATTCACTAATTCTTACCAGGTTAGTTTATACGTTGCGTTCTGGTGTGGACTTTTGGAGAACGCTTAAATGTACATAGTTGTTAACCCGCTCGATTACGAACTTCCCTTTCTGTAGAACAGGTGCCTTGATCACATGTCTAATTGTAACGTATTTGGCTTATTGTCAGTATTGAGAGGAGCTAATCGGATGAAATGAAAATCTCACAAAACTCAAATCTTTCAGGATGCTAGAATGATATTTTTTAGTGACTTTTACATAGTAATTTTGCTGAGTCTCTATCCAAGATATATTCTAAGGCATGAACTTGAGTGAGAGATTGAGGAAGTATAAAGACTTATTGCTTGGTTTTAAGTAACTGTAAGCTGTTAGGCTACAGATCATGTTGCGCCAACATATTCCCTGGAATCAAAAGCCAGAGCTAACTAACAATATACAAGAATGCCCCGTGATGAGACAGCAATTGAATTCGTATTTCGATAATTAATATACCTTTCAGGTATTAGAATTCACATCGTTTGGCTCTAATACTTTACGTTAGCGAAAATAACAAACAATCTAACCATGTCAAATTAAGAGCGTCCGTTCTTCCGAACGAACGAGATCTTACTCTTTGGTATTGCGCGTGTATTCAGTCATTTACGATCGGCGACAAAAACGATGATGGTCCTTTAAACTGTCCAACCGGCTCTTGATGGAACACCCAACGACAACGCAGCTGCTAATAAAAGCTCCACGTTTTGTAATCCTAAGTACCGAGTTGTGGGATAACATCAACAAATGCAAGAAAATTCAATGTCCCATTCGCTTCGGTAACTAAAACCCTAGCAAGTTCACATATACTTATGTTGATGACCTCGAGCGACATTCTCAATGATTGAAAAAAAAAAAAAAAACTGTTACTGACCCGAGCATTGTCTATCAAGGAGGTACGCAATTTTCATATATACAAACTGCCAAAGTCATTCCTGATCTCGTGACTCAGACACATAATTTGGATCAATATTACGGACAAGCAGTGGAAATGGAGATACCGGTGGGTGTGATCTTCCTGCTATGTGTTGGTGTAACTCTTGTCGCTGTTTGTCTCGACAAGGTCTTAAAGATTAATGACTTGCTAGGGTTAATAGAGTGAGGATGACTTTTTGAGGTACTTTAGGGATTACGAAACTGATAGTTTCATATCACTGGTGACGTTGGTCTCCACCAAGGCGTTGGACAGTTTAAAGGCCTCATCGTTGTTTGTCACGATCATAATGACAAATGCCAACCAGATTAAGATCGTTTGTTCGAGAAGGACTCTTAAATTGTGGCATGGTTAGGTATACGTTTTTTTTGAGTTTGCCTCTTTAAATAATTCTCTATATACGAGGACCAAGATAGTATAAAATTATGCCAAAGCGGCAATTGGCGACTCTGTAATCGTCGCTATAAGTCCGTTAAGTATTTTCAATTTAAGGGACGGATGGAGAAATTTAGAGGCCAGTCATATTGTCAACAAAGGCATAGTCCGCTATCAAAACAGGCGTACGTCCTTAATTTATTTCTTATTTACGCTCTTTTATTTCTCGGCTTCCTACGCATGTCTTACATAATCTATTGTTCTGGACACGCCAATCGTTTTTCAGACAGTTGCTTATGGAGGTCATCCCCTTTTCATAAGTTTTAAAACAACTTGGAATCGGATCACGTCACTGCAAGTGCATAAGAAGCAATTCATCCAATGTGGTATCACAATAAGGCACTGAATAGTCTAAGTGAGCCAGTGATATCATCGGGCTGCCACCAAAGATTAGTGTCCGATATAAACGCCTTTTATTAAACAACTAAAAGACGATCTGAGCGAACCCATTCAAAGAGAAAAATGCATTGAGCTGACGAATATAAGGTAACACTGAATAAAAAGTGGAAATGAAATACAGTAAGGATTACTGTTAGAACAAGACAAAAAATTTTGAAAATTTAATATAAGGTATATATTAATTTTCAACCCCACGAGAGTAGTCATCGAAAGAGTCACACAGGTTCTCTAACACATAAGGGGAGACGTCACCTGGGTGTTGGAATTCGTATACTCTCCATCTAAATATAGTGTAGTCATTCATTTCCATGAAGTTATTAGCAAGACGGTGTCCATTATAATTCGCTCCAAGAGGATGAAATGTTAACGCTGTTGTAAAGGATTTGATTCCACAAAAGCAGAGAAGCTCTGGCTTGTCCAGCATCGTCACTGAATTATTCATCGCATGAGTACTCGTTTGTCTTCTAGCTGAGAAGAAAATGTGCTGATGATTTATGTTGCGATATGGTCCATTACTTATCAAATAAACCTAATCATTACAAAAAATTGGGGTACCTCCAGAATTTTTTGTTTATATCTTAAATTTAATAAAAAATTTAAGTTCAACATTTTCAATATTCAAAAAAAGTATTCTCCGGTATCAAGAATTACGGAAGTCACAAAAACCAAATAATCCTAAAAGGAAGGATAAGAAACTATTTGCGCAACCGGACGATGAAAACAGGTAATATTGGTCCAACAAGTTATGATTTATGTGAACCATCATAAAAAGTTCACATAAAAACGAGAGCCACACAGGGCTGACATACCATCACTGAACGAAAAAATGTTGAATGGACAAGTAAAATTCTCACAATTGTTCCAACTCTTGAAATGCACAAACAAAAAAGAAGAAAATTCATGAACAAACGGCAGACGAAACACTTTTAGGAAAATATGAAATATAAGAGTGGAAGGGGAGAGGGGGAAGAGAAAACAGATATGAAGGACCATCGATACTTTGCGATGAAAATATACGAACGAAGAATGTGAGAAACAATAGCGTGTCATAGTAAGATTTAAACAAATTCCTTAGACCACCATATAAATGACACACAAAATACAGAAGAGTGTTAGCTCTCTCCAGCATTCACGACCTCGCCCTGCGGCAAAAGTCCAGACACAGCGGTAACAGCGTTAATAAGTATTGTGCCATAAACATAGAATGGCCAGCTATGACGGTGTTTTAGGATTTGAGACTAAATCATCAGAAAATATATATATCATAACTGACATGAATGAAAGGCCAAAAAGACTAAGGGAAATAAAGTCTCTTGAGAAAGAGATGGACACAATCGAAATATGTTAGTCGCCAAAAGCAGAGATGTTGAACTGGCCAAAAGAAGGACGAAAGACAAAAAACACCAACATGGAATTTGTAATTAAAAACTGAAGAATATGGGAGACGATAAATTAAAAAAAAATATTGTACATGTTCGCCTCAATGCTTGTTTGGCATAAACATTCCAGGATACACAAACGTCTTGTGTTCTCCCTCTTATGTGCGAACCATCGCGAGAGATGCAAGCATCTGAGAAACGGCAGCTCCATTAAATATCTTAGTTTTATATCTTTTCTCCGGTCGGAAAACAGATTGCGACTTCTGGCGCATGTTTTCTGCGTTCTTTGTCCATGTCTGCATAGATTAAAAGCTTTACTCTTATACTCGGAAGCATTAATGACGCTACAGTGCTTTGGATTCAAAACTACATAATTAGAGGTGTATAAAAACCCGATCTTCTAGTTAATCTTTTCGAGGGCCTTGTATTTATTTATCACTGACTAGCTTGTTTGAATTTTCAATTTTGAAAAATGGAATCTAACAACTTTTGTTTGAAAAAATGAGCTTTGCGCGAAATAACAATACAAAATTATCTGAAAGTATCTTTTGACTTCTAATATTGTTAAAAACTAATAAGTTGCTACCAAAAATAACCTAAAACAAGTCACGGTATACTCATTCTTTTAATCTCAATGGTTCGACGAATTTTAGATATTTGTGATAAATCTGTTTTTAGTTCGAAATTGTGTTTCACACTTATAATAGTCTGATTAACTCTATTAATTAATAAATAATAAAATTCTTTTTCTTCAACTTATTATTATACCTAATTCAGTCAATTTTCTAAGAGTTTCGGGGTTGCTCAGCAAACTTTTTTAATGATGATGTTACCCCATTGTGTCACTATCCTGTTTAAGAAAGTATATGGCTTGAAAGTTCGGCGAGGCCCAAAATTTTATGTACCCTCCATCATGGATTGCGTAGGTAGTACTACTAAAGAACGTGGAGTATCACAAGCAAATCAAATTTACATTCGGCTTGTTGTGTGTAAATAGCGTTTTAGGTTATAGAAGAAAACACTCTAAACCCTTCTTCATAGGGTTGGTTAACTCACTTAGATCGCTTCTGATGTTCGACGTACGTCCCATTGTGTTTGCCTTAATAGTCTAATTCCAAGACATAGTTTATCAATGAGACATTTTCTGAGTCTTATATATACTCCTTCAGATTGCTGTTCCGTAAATAACACCTGGAGGGTTAGAGTCATTCCTGAAAATAAATAATAAAGCTTGAGTATTGCTGGGACACAGAACACTAGTGGAGTCTTTCTGTAAACTCCGAGGGTTCCAGACAACCCCGATCTATACAATAGCTATCATACAAGGCACATTTATATATAGCAATCCTTTACTACAAATTGTATTTTCTCAAATGTGTGTTGTCTTACGTCCTCGTATATAAACAATACACCCACAATTAAAGAGTTGCCATCAAGTCCATCTATATGTGTCACTCAATCAGAAAATCAGAGTTTCTTGTTGCATCTTTGTCGTCATACAGCACGTTTTGTATATCTGACACACGTCATGGCTCAAGAGAATTTCTAAAACACGGGAATGCCCAACGTCCTTTCTATAAGTCCATTTGTATTATGATCATTGAGATCGATGATAAATCGTACATTCATTATAAACAGATAAGCGGGGGAAAAAATCTGTAACGATGTTATTCATGTAGTCGTGCGTCCTTCTTTTAGCCAGAACATCATCCCGCATCACTCTAATTACCCGTCTATATTCCAAGTGAGAAGCAAATCCACCGTAATAGACGACATATTTTCAATTTGAGAATGTATTAGTTGCATTAATTACTTCTGAATAAATGATAGAATTCGTAAATTTTCTGTAATATTGTTTGCAGTGTATAACAAGCAGATAAACACCTAGAAGTTTTGAGGACGGTCTAATGCAGAAAATTTCAAACCGCGAATCGGGTTAATATTTGTTTCTGTTCATTAGGTCCGCAAGCCAAATCTAAGGTTTATATACTGGCTATACCTAAAAGTGACGTTATTGAGATTAATGTTTTGTCCCACTTTTGCAATTAATAAGTGCACCAAAACGTTTGTCGCCAATTGCCAATCACGCAAGGAACAAATCGGACGGACATTTCCGCTGTAATAATCGCGAGATTTGAAATTTACCTGAAAAACGCTTAAATACTTCTTTATGCAACATTAAAAGGAATACAGCAAGGTGCCATAAATAAGAAAAAAACTTCTTCTTCTGTCGGAGAACACAGTTGCGTAAAGAAGAGTTTAAACCAGAGGAAAACTGCAGAAGATATCTATATACGCAAGCTCTGCCCGTGAATAATTCAACTCTCTTTATTCATACAGAATAAGGCATACAATATACTTGGCGTACTGCGGAGCGTGGACTGATTCCCCGAAGAGTGTGGGGGTTTTAACGAAGGCAACCGAGGATATATGTAGGCTTCAGAAACGCCGTTACGTGGTGTAAAGGAGAATATCGATAAATCTCGAGGATTATTTCGCGAAAGGAAAAGCATATAAATGGAGGGCGCAAATGGACCAGTCGGCCCTAACAAAATCTCCGGCGCTGGACCTGAATTACGTGCTAGTGAGTAAATGTCTTAACTCGGAGGTAGATAAAATATGGGTGAACTTCTATTACAAAAGAAAATGCTTTCTCGTTCCTTAGAAATCTGCGTCATTGGAGATAAAACGGGTAGAACATAACAGAGAAGGCTCGGACAAAAGGATAGAAATTTGATTTTCAACTTTATCACTCGAACAGCTCAGACGCAAGGATAGTATCATGAGATGCACACTGCAAAGGTTCTTCCAGCCTATTTAACTGAGCTTCTTTCTTTTGCTAAAAAAAACGCTTGGCAAAGAATATCTGGAGAGAATCACTTTTATTACTAAGATAAAGTGTCCTAAGCTGCGATCGATGCGACATATTTTATAATAGGGTGCTATGTCGGGTGTGGATCGCCAGGCAAAGAAGCAACTACTGGAGTGCACCAATATTGAGCTCGCCAGGTCAATGGCAATAGGAGGAGAATTTATTACAACTGGGCTTTCTGACATTGAAGAGCTTTCCATTAATATACACGATTCAGAAATGTGCTTGCATCTTGCATTTAGACAGAATGGTGTAATCAACTAAATAATAATTTAGAAGCTGATCGAGGAAATGTATCTGAGCAGCAGCAGAAGATATATGAAATCGTAATTTTAAGCCTGTAATTTGGCCCTACGAGAGAAACCGCGTAACTACGACCTAAAGGGAACTACCTCAGGAGCGAGGGGATGATATCGCCTGCTTAGCTTATCCTGGCTACTAGTAGTAGACGAGCATCCTCACTGTTCTGACACAACCAAAGGGAGTAAAGATAAGTGGCGTATGCGAGAATATTGTCATAATGCATCAGCAAATCTTCTGACCACACAGATCTTCGGATAATTAATGCGGCTTTAGTGAGGCACCAGATATTAGCTGAACAAATTTTTATTATGCCCGTACGGGCGGCCAATGAAAGGTGCGGATTGCTCTTCACTATAATATTATTCACGACTGTCGTAACATTTATCAACCGTTATAAAGGGGGGTAAGGTAAAAATCTGAACCTGGAAAAATAATGTAGTCGCGATCCGCAATTTTTCACAAGGACCGAGAAATTGAAGCACTCGAGAAAATCGGAGTAAATTACGCAAAGTGTTCGCTTTTGATGAATGTCCAGAGCTAAACTGCCTGGCGAGTCAAGCGAGTCGTGAGAACACTATATTGCTTAGAATGGAGATAGAAAAAACCTCTAAACGCACGGTGCAAACGGTTCACTCATTTCACTTTACCCCCGCACGTGCGGTCATAAGGCTGTCGTCGGGGGGTACCCGTTGGGCTGACCTGATAACAACCATACTTCACCAATATCGTTCGTGGGGGGGCTGTCCACTGGCTGTTCCACCGGCAAGTTGTGAAGACCTGACGTGGCCCACCATTACGGTGCAATTTCCTGGTGGAACGGATTACCGAAAACCATCAAAATCATATACACAAGTTCAACAAGATAAATAGGAACTCGCCTGATATTTACATGCACTGTGGCAATGATGACAACGGCCACGGCGACACTGAAGTACTGATGGGCAGTCACCCCCGTTTTGCACTTATATGCCGGCCTGAACGCCTATATCAGAAACCAAGTGCGAGATTATTACTCCATGAGACGAAGAGCCTAGAACTCGCTCGAAAATGCGGTAAGCTAGACACAACTGGAACTTGTTGCTTCAGTGGTGGAGATATTCGGGCGGATTTTATGGCGACTCAGCCATGCCATATGAGGGACAGCTGAGGTCGATTATACATTAATAATCGAGGAGGTGAGAGTGGGCGCACGCCCATCATTTGAAGACCTGAAACATATATTATCCGGACGCCAGAGTGTTCTTCTCGCAACGATGATGAGGGCCCGGGCAGTGGTGGTTCTAACTGCGAAGAGCACTATGTATACTAGCGATTTCATTAGCACACAATTGGATTGACGCAAATGAAGGCTAATCTTTCAGGCAGAGGTTTGCGTTCGACCCATTAAGGGAGTCGGAGGAGCTGCAGATAACTAATTACGTGTTGAATTGAGGAGCTACGATTATTCAGGAGCTAAGATCTGAGTCTAGCACTTACACATTCATTTGGTCTCACACGAGATAATCAAGAGAGTTCACAAGGAGCAAAGGCAAATAAACGGCCTTAAAGGAAACCCGAACATAAACGTCGAAGTAAGTCAGCGCTTCGTAAGAAGAGCTTTTAAAAAGTTTTCAACTGCGAGCAAAAAACAAGTTGATGGGACTACAAGAGCCGGCAAAGAATCTAGATTTCATGATGGTCTGACATACTGAGCAGAAGATGAAAAATGCCTAATGAGACGTCAAATCTGATAGGCATCATAACTGAACACAAATACACCCTTGGAAAAACAATGGTAATGATGTGCTTACATATTTGAATGATATTTGCAGTATGGACTGTCTGGACTGCAGAGGCATAACCAGAAGACTTCCTACCATTTTCTGTGGCCAATAGTCCAAGCATTATCCTTTAGACAGAAACAAGATACTGCTGTTTTTTCTTTCATGGATATAGACGAGATACGGATACTTGCAACATGAAGGATATACTGCCTCATGAAAGTCTCCGGATAGAAACCTAGGAAAACCTTTCGTCTGGAAACTCGGCCTGCAAACTCAAATGATCTGAGGAGGACAAGAATACACAACAATTGAGGAAACACAATGGATCAACATGTCTAAGTGGAGACCAGCCCTTCAAGTTACAGGCTGGTCATATCCTCCATTAAAACCTTACGAGACGCTAACCCTAACAATAAACTGTGATTGGACACATCCATGGCTACTTAAAATTGCATTGTGGTTATCCCATGCTACCATTGCATTCATGTGGACCGCTTATACCAAAAAGAACAATCACTATTCTATATTCAAAGAGAGATAAAAATTCAATTTTCGAGAGACCGGCTAGAAATAAGCTTACAGAAATTAAAATTTCCTACTTCTGGTCATGCTTTTCGGTTTAATGAAAAAAATGATATGCTTGTCAATTTATACAACTCCTAAAGTAGGGGCTACCAGATGGAAATTTTAACGTATTATAATTTCGTCAATTATCTAAAGTCTCTTACGCCTCATCGTTTACATGCTTTGCTTCAATCACACTCTCTTGAGGAGTAATATGCTTGAAATCCCATTGCTATACGTCATATTTAGACTTTAGCTCGAAATACAAAAAAAACCTCAATAATATAGTACCATATAGATTCTTTCTAATTTCCAATGATAGGCGAGATGTGTTTGTAAATCTAATGGTTACGCTGCTTATCTCAGTCAATAGAGAATAGTTGTGCGAACACAAAACTCTTTGGCAATATAGTTAAGTTTGAGGCCAAATGATAAACCAACATCTACTGAAAAAAATCTACCCTTTGGAAAATGCACATTTTTTGGGTTAGTAATGTATGCGGTTGTGTATGGTCAATCTGTTTTTTTTTTTGGTTCTTTACGGCGTACTTTCGGAAATTTGTCAATATTTCTTTTCACTTTTCAGTGACATGGGACATTAATTAAGATTGCCAGCACAAAATTCACAGTGCCGAACGTTACCCAAAGAAGGAGTAGGAGGGCATATTTTGTCAACAGGAATTATGTGTTGGCTTAACCAATTTGACATTTGCAGGTACTATTAATTTTCCAATTTTATTATAAAAGTTGATATAAATCATTAAAGAAGTTTATTAAATGCTACCAAGTTGGTTTAAAATGATCCCGATTACCACATTAATCTGAATGCAAATCTGATTTGAAAATTCTGTCTATAAGCCATAATCTAGTGCGTCAAACGCTATAGGCCTACAGCAGACTATTCTGTCTATGAAATTATTATTCGCCTACAATGTCTCTAGACAACTATATGGCTAGCTAAATTCCGTTTGCCCGTAATAAAATTTGGTGTTATATTCGTCACAATCTTTTGGTAAATAATCCCCATAGAGAACCGAATCTTCAGACCTGACTTTAGTTACACTTCTTAGTCTCGCTCCTAAAGAAAACTTGTGTTTACAAAAATCCAGTATATTGCTCGTAGAAAATATTAGAAAATCTAAGGGCGTAATTGTTGTTGAACAATAAATAGGTGTGTCGAAAAAAATGGTCGAGTAACGGTCCACCATATTTGAGCGGGTTTCATAGAGTAATGATGAATGTTCCCGGGAAATTATGTAGCTATGTCTCGCGGCAGTCATATTCAAATTAAAGTATATTCTAATTTCCTAAATCCGATTCTGTCGCCTGAAAATTGAAAATCAACGGCGGAATTTTAAGGACCAAACGATAAATAGATTGGTCAATAATGGGATTTTCTATTGAAAATATGGGCCAATGTGTATGATCGATCATCTATTTCTGGTATGCTACCCCATACTAACGACATCGATACTCCCGAATTTTACTTTCTTGGGTCTTGAAGAATTCGTTCAGTTTTGCCAATTTGCCTGAATTTGAATTCTAGAAGGTATGTTAGGACCTTTAAGAGTGTGTCGGAAAATTTCACACTGAAATTGTTGGTCATAATATATGTGTTAATATTTGTGGTATTTATCCAAATTTGCCCTGGAAAATTGGAAAAAACCGTAGCTATTTTAGGACCACAAAATATGTCCGAGGATATGTACCAAAATAGTGTTGAGTCTGTGTTTGAGAGCAAATTGTTTATAGTAATAGCCAACTCATAATTTGAGGATCCTCGAGATCATAATTGTACCGATTAAAGACTCTTTACTCCTTGGGCTTCTAAGAAAACCGTCAATTTTATCTATCATCTACTATAATACAATTATTTGTTGCTATTAAAATTTGAGTCAACACCAGGATAGTTTGTATAACATCAGCGCAAAGGCACAATATGAAAAACATGGCCTTTTTCGCACACATCACCGTCGTAAGTTCAACAAAATCCTTAAAATTTAAGATTCTTCTATGGGAATCGTAACTAGTTGAACTATGATCTGCCTTGGAGACATAATCGTTCATCAAATTCACCTAAAAATTATCATATCATTACAAAAAGTAACCCGCTACGTGCGAAAACTTTTCAAATGAAATCTAATTATATTGATTCGATGTGGTGGCTATTTAAGCGATTCGCCCTGTGCCGAACTTACTACTGCTTGCTTGTTTTATTACCCATTTAATGGGTAAAAAACTATTTACTATGTTTTGATGAGACTTGATATGCTTCTCTGAGACACGAAAGTACTCATATTTTTGATCAACTGATTGTGAAGTTCTATTACACAAACTCCTACCACGAAGTACGAGTACTTATCACACTCACCAAAATGCTTAATGGCCCACGTATAAATGTAAATGTGTCGACTGCTAGGATCTAATATTCATCACATGACAAAAGGTTTGCTGAGACGTTAAGGAATCCGCCTTTAATCTAGAACCAACAATCAAAGGATGGCGTCGCTAGCTATCTAAATACAATAAATCACTTGTCTTATATACGTGAACCAAACACACGACAACAATTGTTCGGTTGGAAAATTTGACAGTTGTAAACAATTAGTTTTGTGTGATAAGCTCTTTTGTAAGGCACAAACTTTGTTATTAGTGAATAAAAAGTATAAAGGAATTTCCGTTATTTTTCTAAACCATAAAACTGCTTTCTTGAAGGAAAAAATACGGTGGAGCAAAAAACCTTGGCTTGATAATGAGAAGTTACACGGACGTTAAACTCCTCCCCCGACAATCACAAATAATTGATTAGTGAGTCGTTATGTTTCGGCCAAATTGATGAAACAACCTAACACTATCCTGTAAAATCGCCACATGATGACAGCAAAATTGTAAAATATTACTTCAAATTCGTCCTATCTCTCTATACGTATGTATCGTCCCGATAAATCATAAATGCTATTTTATACTAATTGCATTAAAATTGTTCTACGCTTATATTTCCAATATTTTACTAACATCGTGTTTCATCCCAGGACTTAATCGATTTAATTTTATTTCTAGAGATTTTGTATGAAATCATAAAAATTGTGTCCAACATCGGCTTAAGATATGAAATTTTTGTGAATATGGGAAATATAACTTCATAATAACTCCCAACAATTTGGAAGTTGAGAACTTGCAACGCAAATTGTGGTCTTACATAGTGGTGAAGCGGTATGATATATATCGTCGCGCCCCCCGCCGACTTAGACTTTGCTTATTGTTTTCTATTAAAATTATTTCTATCAATTACGCTTTGTCCTTAACTATTTCGCGTAAATTGCGTATCCTAAAATTTGTGTTCCTTGGTGGGCTCCTTGGGTTTTGCCGTATGTGCATTGAAATTTGGTCATTTTTCAAGTGTATAGTTACAAGTTTGTGGTTTCCTTGAAACTTGGTCAAGCTATGGAGTGTATCTCGATTCGTTCACAAGATTCTGGACTTTTAGCAAAATTTAAAGAAAAACCGGTTATGTTTTTAGATAGACGAAGGGGCTGATACGTATTGGCAACCGAACTTTTATTTATTTATTTCTACACCAAAGTGGAGGAAAATAATGGCTAACAACACCAAAATTATCCGAAAAGATGAAGGCTCCAGAATTTGAGTGGAAATATCCACGGCTGCAGTTTTGTAGGAATTTTGTTCGTGGGTTGAACGAGTCACACCAATGCACAAAAGTTACAACCGAAAATTGGTTTTCTTCGAGTGAGAAGCAAATTCCAACTGAAACAAGTGAATACAATAAAATGATCGCATTTACTTGCCCAAAGAGCAGGAGCTCCAATGACAAGGGACCTCGTTTTTATAGGGAGCGAGTCCGACGGCGTCCACATTGCAGGCTGAACCACCTTTAGAGAGCTGTGAAATACTCATATGTGTTGAGCGGGATAATCCCACGCTGAAAAACTTTTCGGTGTTCGGTCGAGTCAGGAATCGAAGCGCCACACCCTTGTGTATGCAAGGGCGGCGCATGCTAACCATTGCACCACAACTGACTCCTTATAACTAAATTTTTGCTTACCGCAGCGGAGGCTTGACAGCGCTAATTGTGGCCATCGAAAATATCAAAAATTTTGGCAAGAAAATACAATTAAAATTGTTAATACATTTTTTGAATTTTTAATACCTCTAAAATCCATAGATGGGGGGTATATTAACGTTTGTCATACGTTTCTAAACACTCCCGAAAATATTGCTATAAGACCCCATAAAGTATATATATTCCCTGGTCGTGGTTGAAATTCTGAGTCGATACAGGTGTTAGTATATGGTCCTCTACAACCATGCAAAAATTGGTGCTACATCGTGTCCAATAATTACATTATAGCTCCCCATATAGAACCGAACCCCCGATTTGCTTGTGGAGCATGTAAGAGAAAACATAATTTCATCCCGATCCGGGTGAAATTTTGCGTACATTGGTGGTTAAGCATAATGGGTCTGCTAGTGACCAATGCAAATATTGAATCCATATAACGGTCCATAATTATATAATAGCACCCCATATAAACCGATCACCAGATATGACCTCCGGAGCCTCTTGAAGACCACAAATTCATTGAAATATCGTCCTATTAAAATTGAAACCAATCCGAAAGACCAAAAATTAATGGCAAAACAATGAAACATTTGGTATTATATTTAATGATAGCTTTGCAAATTCCTGGAAATCAGAGAAAAAATATGAATGGAGAAATACAATTAATTTTTATTTATTTTCGGATATTTTTCATATTCTTTAAATTCAAAAAAGAAGGGAAAAGAACTTTTTACCCATTACATAAATTCAGCAGCTCATTAGTTTTTATATATCAGATATACTGCTCTCTACTTGGGTCTTCGAAACCTGAAAAGGCAGGTAAAACAAAATTCAATCTAATGCCAACGCTAACTTTCGCAACTTCCGAAGACCCATACCAACAAACCCATACCCGCTCTTTGGTTTTAAGAAAACTAGGAGTGAAAAATTATAATTTCAAAAGTCAAATATGGTACCCAACCTTTTGATTGCAAACCATATCTCTATATTCTTATATATTTGATAAAATGATGGAGTTGATTGATTGACCAATTTCCAACGAAAATAAAATTCTCACTAAAACAAGTGAATTAAAAAATATATTATTTAGTTTGTTTAATGTAAACAGCCTTCAATGGAAAACGGTTTCACGATTTCAGCAATGTCTTACCTTCAAATAAACGTAGATTGTTTTCGCATTTTTACAATACACAAAACACAACACAGGTAATATTCAATGCGTTCTGTCTATATTTTTTAAAAATCGTTGCCACGTGGCCATTTGTGTGTTGAACACACATTATTTATTTAACCCTTTGCTATGATTTTGATTTGTTGCGCGTCAAATATTATCACACAGTTTGAATGCAGCAGACAGAACGTCAGCCATCATGTTTTTCAAATTTACGCGAAAAACAAAAACCTCAAACCGTTCTTTACAAGTATACTTTCACAGACTGATCTCTCCCATCATACATTGTTGAATAAATACCATTTCTTGTTCTCTATTTCGCGTCGTTTCCATTGCTCAAAAATTATTCAGGTTTTTGTTTCATTCAACAAAGGTACGGAAATCGGCATACGATCGGCGACAACAACGATGAGGCCTTTAAACTGTCCAACGCCTTGATGGAAGACCAACGACAACGAGTGCTATAAAAGCTCCAGTTTTGTAATCCTAAGTACCTCAAAAGTCATCCCTCGCTCCTAACCCTAGCAAGTCAATTACTTTAGACCTCGAGACATCTCAATGATGACAAAAAAAAAAACTGTCTGACTCCAGGCATTTCGAATCAGGAGGACCAATTTTCATAATACTAACATGCCAAAGTCATTCCTGATCTCGTGACTCAGACAATATTTTGGACAATATTCACGACAACAGTGACAAGGAGATACACCGGTGGGTGATGGTCTTCCGCTATGTGTTGGCTGTATCTCCTTGTCGCTGTTGTCTCGAATATTGTTCAAAATATTGTCGTGAGTCACGAGATCAGGAATGATTTTGGCATGTTGGTATTATTGCAGATTGGTCCTGCAGATTCGAAATGCATAGAGTCAGACATTTTTTTGTCATCATTGAGATGTCTCGTGGTCTAAAATAATTTACTTGCTAGGTTAAGAGAGAGAGGGATGACTTTTGAGGTACTTAGGATTACGAAACTGGAGCTGTCATATCACTGGTTGACGTTTGTCTTCCACCAAGGCGTTGGACAGTTTAAAGACCTCATCGTTGTTGTCATCGATCATATGA
>PGFW01030334.1:10516-22692 GCA_003123925.1 Haematobia irritans | reverse complement strand
AGATTTAAGATTTCGTATATAGATTTTTTTAAATAAATTATTTAATAAAAAATATTTTTTTCGGGCTTTCGTGGACATATAAGAAAAAAATGAAGTCAATAAAAAATCCCTAGCAACAAACAAATCTGTGATTACCATGCAGTAGTTTGCCATTACAGATTGGTAAAAAGAATCAAAAAGCAGATTTGTTATTTTTTTTTTTAAATATTTTGATTTTTGCAGTTTTTAATCTAAGAAGACAATGCTGGAAAATTCGTTTTGGGTCATAGATAAATGGTTTTGGTCATAGATAACTAATGAGACCATTACAGCTAGCCAGATAACTGCAAACCCCTCTCTTGAAGGTCGTCAGCTCTTATTCCGGAAAATCATTGATGTCGTGCTCCAACTGATATTGCAAGATCGTCATTTGTCCTATTTTGAGATTGGGAGAACCTCATTTACATTATCATACTAAAATCCACATTAAGTAGATTTAAACTGCTTTATAAACAGGGGATTTCAAATCCACTTTTTAAATAGATTTCGAGCCTATGCGCAATCGAGGTATTAAAAGGCTGGGTGATAAGTCCTCCGGTCGTGACACATATATGGCGTCGACTAGTATTGAATGCATATTATTTTTTATGTAGACCAACCTTCAATATGATTCGTGTCAAAATTGTGAACGTCTGTAAGTACAATTAGTTTGTGAGATAGAAGCGTCTTTTGTGAAGCAAACTTAAATGTTATTGTCAAAAAAATGGAAAATAAAGTGAATTCCGTGATTTTGATAAAGTAAACTGTTTTCTGTAAGGGAAAAAAATACGGTGGAAGCAAAAACTTTGGCTTGATAATATTTCCGGACTCTGCGCGCAGGGAAAATCACAATAATTGATTTGGTATGCAAAATTCAGCGTGGTGAAATGAGTAAACACGGAGGACGGTGACGCAGTGGACGGCCTGAAAGAGGTGGTTTACCGACGAAAACATCAAAAAAAATCCACAAATGTATTTTGAATGACCGTAAAAATGAAGTTGATCGAGATAGGCAGAGGCTTTAATAGATTAATCAAAAAGAACGTGTTGGTCATATCATTCAAATCAAATATTTGGATATCGGAAAGTTCTGCCGGCAAATGGGTGCCGCGGCGAGCTCGACATTTGACCAAAAACAACAGCGTGTTGATGATGTCTGAGCGGTGTTTCAGCTGTTAAACTCGTAATACACCGATTTCTTCCGTCGATATGTGACAAGTGGATGAAACATGGCTGAGTCCAATGCGACAGTCGCTGAGTGGACAAGCGACCGGTGAAGCCGTCTCACGAAGCGTGAAAGACCTAAAAGTCCGCTGCAAAGGTAAATCGGTCCCTCTTGTTTTTGGTATGCGCATGGAAATAATTTTTATCGATTACCTTAGAAGAAGAAAAACGCATCAACAGTGAATATTATATTGGCGTATTGGAGGCGTTTGAAGGTCGAAATCGGCGGCAAAAACGGCCCCATACGAAGAAGAAAAAAGTGTTTATTCCGCCCAAGACAACGCAACTTGTGCCACAAGTCATTGAGAACGATGAGCAAAAAATTCATGGAAATTGGCTTCGAATTCGCTTTCCCAACCCAACCGTATTCTCCAGATCTGGCTCAGCGACCTTTTTCTTGTTCTCAGACTCTCAAAGGATGCTCGCAGGGAAAAAATTTCGGCTGCAATGAAGGGCTCAATCGCTCGAACTGAGGCCTATTTTGAGGCAAAACCTGAAGGAGTAGCTACCAAAATGGTATCAAAAAAATGGAAGGTCGTTTATAATGTTGTTAGTGCGCTCTTGAGGGAGCTATGTTGAATAATAAAAAAAACGAATTTTTGACAAAATAAATGTGTTTTTTCTTATATTATCTTATCTTATATCATGTTAAGGCTTAATGGTCAGGCAAAAAAAAAAAAAACATTCCATGCTCCAAAAATACGATCGCAATGCATCGAAGCACGCCTAATGAAACTTCGTGACAGGTAATGATCGCGGATTTTACGCGTATGAGCCTAAAGTAAACAGCAGTCCAAATGTTTCGACAAGCCTGAAGAAGTGTTGATAGCGTTCACCGAAATTCATGTTTTCAGGACTGGCAAACGTGATTGAACTTTGTCCAAACGCATGAAAAAGTGTATATGATTCTTCATGGGGAATATTTTGAAAATCAATGAAGCGATTTTTCGTTGATTAATATTTGTTTTTTGTTCATAATCCAGAAATATAATAAGGCAACTATTAAAGCTACAGCAATAATAAAGTTTCAAAATATTGGCGAAATTTGTTAACAATACAGAATGATCAGGTTTACTTGCCAAAAATAAAGTCATAATGAATATTTACAAAGACCAACCTTTGATTGGCCACAAAGTCCCGCGGTAACGGCGGATTGTTGTTTCCCCCATAGACATGGATCAAAAGTAACTACTGGAAAATTATCGGGAAAATGTCCTAAAGACAATCTTGCAGCCCTGGGTAAAAAAAAATGTCAGCCCCGCAGACCATGGATATTCTAAAATTTTTAAAAGAAAAAATACCAAAAAAATTATAGGGGCGCTTTACTTTTTGTGCATTATGTTACAATCAGCTCAACTCCATTATAAACCCGCTGTGGTGTAGAGTTTAAAAATTCAATTGAAATTTTTGATAGCTTTTAGCGGCTATTAGTATCTTCTCTAAACTAATTTCATTGCTTCATTGCAAACTATTCATAAAGTTATACTTGTTATACTGTTCATAAGTTTAGATAAATATTTGCCACTAAAATGTAAGAGGTTATGACATCTTTGATGTTATAACTTGTAGATTATCTTCAAAATATATTAAGATATTTTGTCATTATCATGAAAACCGAATTTTTATCCAAAAATTCTAGAGTCCTCTAAACATACACGATGAGCAGTGATGCCAAAGTTAGCTAGTTTTATAGAGCACTCTAGCTTATTTTTGATGTTGAATTGCCAAAGGATATTTGTAAAATTGCTATTAGCTACACTGAAAAAAATGTATTGTACGTATATATATGATTATGCAAGCCTATAATTTAGGATGTGGCAATTTACAAAATATTAGGACAAATTTCCTTTAAAAATAATTTAAAATAAAGTTCTTAATTTTGTTTTTCAAAAATTTTTTTCATTTCGATTTAGGACACAAATTTTGTAAATTTGCGTCCCTCCGCTAAAGGCCCTTGTCTTTGAACTAAGGCTAATTTTCCTTAAAGTAAAGAAAAACACAATTTTGGATGTAAAGAATTGCCCTTAATTAACTGAAATTATTGAACGTTTAGATTTACGTGACAAAAACGCTTCAATATAGGCTTAAGACTTATCTTGAGGATTTACGTCTTTGGTTTAATTTTTTTTTTTTTTTTTTTTGGAATTAAGAAAAACTTTTTTTCTTTGAAGTATCCGTCGATAATTCTGGTTTTTAAAAATGGCATTTGTTTGTACGTGACGCACCTTTATTAATAAAGCCGCGAAAAGAAAATGAAAGATTTGATAAACGAGATCTGTATTTCTAAATTTTTATATTATTATTGGTCCTGGATTTAAGAGCCAGTAGGTCGCTAAAAAATACGTCCACAATACCAAATCCTTAAGGGAAGGTCAACAATCTTTGATCCAGTAAATTTTTGTTGTTGTAAGTAAAAAACTAGCCTTCGTAAAATATCGATTTCCAGTGTATATATCAGTTGTGTTTATCCACTTGCTACAAATTGCGAGTAATTTATTAAATGTTTTGTGTTCCCCTAAAAATATAAAAATAACTAACATTCATCAACTGTTACATACCATAAATACCCCAGCAAAAAAAAAAAAATATGGAAGTTCTTCCACAAAGGCAAAACTTTAAAAGCAACTTCATAAGATGCAATCCCCATTGATTGTTTTTATTTTTATCCACCAGGAAGTTCTTGGTATTTTTAAAACTGTTAATGGGGTGATTTTAAAATTTTTTTTCCAAATAGGTTAAAAACAGAGTAACGCAAAGAATAAAAAAAAAACGTTTGAAAACGGTGTACCTATAAACAGTTTTTTCCGTTTGTTAGAGTTTTTTGAATTGCTTTTTATTTTTTTTTTCGAAAAGTAAACTTTTATCACCAAAAAAAATTCCGTTTGTTACAACATTTATTTTTCAAAAAAAAAAGTTATTTTTGAAACAACATACACAGCCCATTTCGTTTATACCAAAGCACTAATTTTCTTTTCTGACTTTAGTTTTTAATAAGACACATTTTACAAGTTTCAAAAAGTTTAATATACTAACAATGTAATGTTGAATCATTTTTTCGGACTCTTCCGACATATCTGAATAATATGTTAAAAAAAAAAACAAAAAAAAACTTTGGACGAAGCAGGGATCGATACCCACGACGCCTTGGCATGCAAGTCGGACGTAGCAACCACTGACCCACGGTGCACAAACTAAATGTTTTGTTTCTGTTAATAAACTTTGTTTATTCGGTTCCGTGGGGGCGCCGGCAAGCTATGCTATATACATATAATTTATATGGATATTTATCTATTGATGATCATAACAGGTACAGTAGCTCAGTGGTTGTGTGTTGGCTTACATAAGTGCAATGGTCCGCCGTTCGATTCTCCGTCAGGCGAAAGGTTAAAAAATTTTAAAAATTAATAAAATCGTATAATTTCTTACTACCATTGTTGGTATTTAGAGGAAAATGTGATTAAAGAACTAAAACCCTCGTGGAACGTGAGAAAGATGTGAGGGAAAGAATGCCATTAGACAAGAAAAACAATGTTTTTTTTTGAGTTTGTGTTATGAAAATTGTTTTTACATCCTGGAAAAGACTTAAACGTTTATCACGAAAAGTATATACTTTTTCTTCCAAATACACTTCCTTACAGCGAAAAAAGCAAATGAGAACGAACTTTTGTTTGTCTAAAATTTCCGTTTGGGAAAAAAGAATAATTTTTTTGCGTGTAAGAAGTTCATAAAATGGTACAAAATATGCAAAAATCCATCTGAAAAAACTGTGGACAGTTTGTTGAAAATATTGAGGTCATAACAGGTTGGCTGATAAGATCCGCCGGTCTAACAAAGAAAAAACACATTTTTTTTTGTCAAAATTCGTTTTTATTATTACAACATAGTTCTTTTTCAAGAGGCGATACAGTACGGACTATAACGACAATCCAAATTTTTTGATAACAATTTTGGTAGTACTCTTCGGTTTTTGGCCTCAAAAAGGCCTCAGTTTCGGCGATCACCTCTTCATTGCAGCCAATTTTTTTCCGCTGCGAGCATCCTTTCTGAGGTCTGAGAACAAAGAAAAAATTCCGCTGGTAGCCAGATCTGGAGAATACGGTGGGTGGGGAAGGCAATTGCGAAGCCCGAATTCATAATTTTTGCCATGTTCTCATGACTTGTGGCACGGTGCTTTGTCTTGGTGGAAACAAGCCACTTTTTTTATTCTTCATAATGGGGCCGTTTTGGCGCGATTTCGACTTCAAACGCTCACATAACGCCATATAATAAGTCATTGTTGATGTTTTTCCCCTCAAGATAATCGTAAAAATTATTCCATGCGCATCCCAAAAATACAGAGGCCATTACTTTGCAGCGGACTTTTGAGTTTTTTTGCACGCTTCGGAGACAGGTTACAACATCGTTCGCTGTCCACTCACCGACTGTCGAATGGACTCAGGAGTGTAGTGATGGAGCCAATATTTCATCCATTGTCACATAGTCGACGGAAGAACTCGGGTGTATTGAACGTGTTTAACAGCTGCAAACAGTCCGCTCCATGAATCATCAAACACGTTGATGTTTTTGGTCAAATTGTGAACTCGCCGCGGGCCGGCACCCATTTTGCAGCAGAGCTTCCGCATATCCAAAATATTGATTGAATGATATGACCAACACGTTCTTTGATATCTTTAAGGCCTCTGCTAATCTCGGATCACTTCATTTTACGGTCATTCAAAATCATTTTATGGATTTTTTGATGTTTTCATCGGTAACCACATCTTTCGGGCCGTCCACTTGCGTTCACCGTCCTCCGTGTCATTTCAAGCGACACGCTTGAAATTTTTGCATACCAATCAATTATTGTTGATTTCCGCTGGGAATGTCATTTATCAAAGCCAGTTTTGCTTCCACCGTATTTTTTCCGCTTCAGAAAACAGTATTTTTACCAAAAACACGAAATTCCTTTTTTTTCCATTTTTTCAACAATAACAGAAGGTGCTTCAAGCAAAAGACGCTCTATCTCACAAACTAACTTGACTTACAGACCAAAATTTTGACAACGAAACAATTTGAAGGTTGGTACTATATAAAAATAATATGATTTAAATCACTAGCGAACGGGCATCTATGGTGTCAGACGCGGGGACTTATCAGACCAAACCTGCTACGTTTCAGACAAAGGCGGTTAAGAATCCATTAAAAATATATAAAAATTATTTATTATGACAAAACACAGACAACAGATTTTTTTAATTTACATCCAAAACATTGGAAATTCGGATCACACCTAAAGAAGTGATTGGCAAATTCAGTGCAACGGCTGTTGAAAAGAGAACTTCCGTCCTATGACAAGCCCCAATGTTAAATTCTCGCTGTCTGTCGTCAATTTTGCACCACTTCCGATCAAAAATGTACATTTTCATTACTTTTTTTGGCGACGCTTTTTTTGCGATTAAAAATTCATTTAATTTGTGTTGTGTTAACCTCTCGTAAGGTGGACACCCCCAAATCTGGACAAAATTTTAGGCGAACCTTGTGTCCAATTTTGGGAAGGTTTCACTGTATTCATCTCTCCCCATGAGTCGATCTAGGCCATGTCATTCGCTTCGTCTTTGAGTTAAGTTTTGTATAAAGCGACTTTAAAAACCTCGCACAGTAATAAGGTATTGATGTATGTCCAAGATGATATTGCACATGGTGTTATTATAAAGCGATCCCAATATTTAACTTTCTTGGAGGCCTCGTTGGAGCCGCATTTTCACCCAATACGGTTAAAAATTCGTTGCATTTGACGTCAAATCCGTCCTGTAGCTAGCATGCAATAATTAGTTCATATCGCCCACAACAGAAAAAATTAACTCTAAATTAAACTTTTTTATTGGCAAAAAAAATTATTTGTTTTATTATTTTTTGCGAAGAATTTTCCACTCAGCCAAATGAAAATTTCATTTTTTTTTAAGTATGTCTCAACATTCTAAGAACTAAACAGGAATATACAAGTTCAATGACATGTACCACATAAGTTCATATGAACTAAAGGCAAATTAAAATTTTCGTACGTTCCCAAATAATAGTAAGAATGAACTACTGTAAATGGTTAAAATGGTCATGATTTGCGTCAATGATTTTCTTCTTTAATGTTAGTAATTGTCGAGAACTTGCAGTAAAAAGTACAACGGGGCATTAATTTTCCTGGTTTTAACAAACGCTTTGTGGAAATCTCAAAATGTGGAGTAAAATTTAGTTCAATTTTCCGTACGAGTTAGTTTTATTCTTCCTATAAAGCAGTTTACTTTTTTTGGTGCATAATTACAATACAGCCCCGATAGCAAACCGTTTCCCAGATTTGGCTTCTCTTCGAAATTTAGATATTTCAAATCCAATTTAATTCGAGAAATCCAACAATTTCATTTAGCAATTTTTCTGGCTAGTTTATAAGTTAGTTTGTTTGAATCCTAGGCTATTTTTGCTGACCTTAATGAAATGGCAACACTGCTTATAGAGTATCCACGTTTTAATCACAGTGAACAACTCCCGAAAAGGCACAAAAGCACCAAAAATATATTAATAAATTCTAAAACAACCACCTCCCACCACAAACTAGAGGTGTGCACGTGAGTATATTTTGGCTCACGCTCACGCAACACTCACGAAACGGAGAATCTTATTCACGCACTCTCAACGCCACGAAATATTTTTGGTAGGACTCACCGCCAGCGACGTTCACGAAAAAGAAAATTTTATACTCACGCTCACACTCACGCACGAAAATCTTTTAAATGTCGTGACTCACGAAAAATATCGTGACTACACGAAAAAAGTGTCGTGACTCACGAAAAACCTCGTGACTTCACGAATAATTTTATGAGTAATGTTACCTATAGAATCCTGACTAAAAACATGAGTTTGATTAAAGATCGAAGAGCGTATAAAACTGGTTAACACCTAGGGATGGTAACTAAAATTATAAATGAATTCAACTCGTAGGCATTTTTATGTTTCGTAAGCGAGGATTATTTCGTGAGCGTGTTTTTCCGAAATTCGTTAACTACGCACACATCACGACGATATTATTTTCGTGACTCACGCTCACGCAACGACATTTGATTGGTTAACTCACGCGTCGACCGCACACTCAACCCGTAACCGTCAGCGTGAAATCACGATCAGCGCGGAGTCACGAAACATTGTCGTGAGTCACGACAATTTCGGTGGCCACGTGAACACCTCTACACAAACACTAACTAAAGCCAGTTAAAATTCAATGCTCTAAGCTTAAAAAAAAAAAAAAAAAAAAAAAAACTTCAAAGATCGTATTATAGAAATTATGAACCTCTATTCTAATTTGTGTACCCTTGATCAGTTTTAATGCATTCATCCAATTCATCTTCGATAAGTAATGTCAAATTTCAAAAATAATTTTGTTTTTTTTTCTTTTTAAGAAGAGAAAACATTTTTTTCGAAATTAATTTTGGAAATATTTAATATTTTGGACGGAGTCCATTTCTTATGTTCAGTTTGGGTGCTTCTTGTAATTTACTTACAAGACGTTTTTGATGACATCTTTTCAAGTTCAGAAATTCTATAATACCAATGATTAAAAACGAATCAATTCCCATTCAAACATTCAAATTCTACATTTGGAAATATAGGGCTGAGTT
The DNA here is from genome assembly GCA_003123925.1 of Haematobia irritans. NCBI lineage: Eukaryota > Metazoa > Arthropoda > Insecta > Diptera > Muscidae > Haematobia > Haematobia irritans. Next base: position 13,807 of record PGFW01030334.1, on the reverse strand, counting down.
TTCTTAAAGTTTGAAAGTCTAATGCCGAATTTTTGTATGAAAAGAATTATCATATAAATTAATACTGTTCAAACTTGAAAAGATAGCACAAATGAAATATGCAAAAGCACCATGTTGGTGCTTTCTTTTGGAAAAGAGCATCTAAAAAGGCATTTGGTGCTTTCTTTGGAAATCAAAAAAGCACTAAATTTGGGGGGGGGGTGCTAAAAGCCACGCAAATTGGCATCAACTGTTTATTCATATCAAATGAATGAATAATCTTCGCCTTCTCTCACCGCTGTCTTCTCAGAGGAATATCAAAGGCAATGCAAACCATGGTAAAAAATGTATTTTTATAGTTGTAATTCTTTATGTATCGCTTGAGGAATGTTTATTCATCACATTTTTCTTAGCACTAACAAGGCAGTATTTCAATATTTTAGATATATTTCTTTTTTTTCACCAAAACTTTTTCCACAAATGGTCGTTCAATTTCGTTTTATAATATAAAAAAGCATTTAAGTGAAATTTCTTTGAGAGTTGGTGGTATTTTTGTTTTGAAAAATGTAAATATTTAGTTTCATGGTGTTCATGGGTGTTTTCCTATTAAAAAATTCGATAAAGGACAACTGGGGAATCATAAAAATATATTACAGATTCCAAGAATTATCATACTAGTATTTATATATATCGATACTAATCAAGGCATATATACTAAATCAAAGGATAAATTTTATGACTATGATATAAGAAGACTACTTAAATAAAATAAAATTTCACAACGAATATAATTTACAATAAAATAATTTTCTTTTTGTTCAATAATTTTTGACTTTGGTATAATTAATGATAAATAGAGTCTTATAGCTAGCGTTTTTGTTTTTTATTAATTGTTTACATAACTTATAACTAAATGATATTATCATTTAGTATATTTTATTAATTATGTTTAAAATTATTCTTTATTATAATATTGAATATCGTTTTTGTGTTGTATAGTTATTTGCTTGTTTGGGTTTTTGGGTATTTTGGCATATGTGTTGTTGTTGTCCTTGTTTACTGTAAATGTCTTTTATTCCAAAAGCAATTACCGGAATTTTTAAAATTATTTTTTTGATTATATATATTTAATTTAGATTGCATTCGAGAATTGGTGATGTGTATCCATTCTTCTTAGTTTATGTTTGTCCTTTGTCTTAAGCAACTCTAAAAATTTAGTTGCAATCTTCCGCAACTACTCGCCGTGTCTGTGGATCAATAAGAGAGTGAATATGATTTATAGGTTTTCCGTATCCTTTTTATGTTTCACAGTAAAAGATAACATGCAAATTCGAATGTTATCATGCCAAAGAGTTGGGCAAATGCTATACCAACCGACGTACAACCTATGACATCGAGTTTTTTACTGTCAGACATGTCTGTAGAGAGTGAGCGCACCTTTATCCCACCATAAGAAGATGAAAAATACTTTTGTCAAACAATAAAAGAAATTATAAATTTACAAATATAAAATAGAACAGGACAAAAACAGGTTAATTGAAATAACATCAGAATTCTGTGGATTTTCGTTTACAAATTAGATCATCAGAGTCCCACTAGTTTGCCACCAATGATATCCAAATGAGTGTTTACACTTTTGTTGATCGACTTGAAAATTTGTTGTGGTTTCTTTGGTGATATAAGGAAAATGATAGAAATTAACATCAAAAGTGAATTTATTTTATTTAAAAGTAAGAGCAAAAATGTTTGGGTTAATCTCTTTCATTGTCCCACTTTAATTTACTTACTTGAATTATAGTATTAAGAAAATTTGAAAATGCTTCATAACCATTGACAAGACTCCTTGAAATACCATCGAACATGTCACCGTTATTGCCATATTTTTCATGTTCACTTATCGTATCGACAATTGGCAGAAGCTAAAAATAGTTCAAATTATTTACGAATACGTATATTTTTTTACATGCTATTTATTCGTTTGACTGCACCTGTGTCTTATCCACTATGGCCTTCTGACTATTGTCATAGGCACTTAATATCTTAGATGGCACAGCTTCTGACTCCAAATTCACTGACTCCCTCATTTTTACTGGTGCTTGAAAGAGAGATATCTGAAACAAATTGGCCATATTAGTTTATGAGAGGTGTAATGGATGTCTCTAGGTATAGATTATAAATGATATAAAGATATTATATTCTCCGTACAAAAAAAAGAAAACATATGCTGGTTCTAAAGATTAATTTCGTTTTGATTTATTCGTAAAGAGGCATTTTCTTTTGTGTTGCTCGTAAAGAGTAAATCCCCTTAAAATTAAATTTCGTATTTTCGCCATTTTGCAATTTTTTAAAGTAGAATACAGAACTTTTTTAGCAAAAATATTAGTTTCTCGCCAAATATAAATATGCTTGACGAAATCTACCATACCAAAAAATTTTCTGCAGAAAATTTTGTAAAAATTTTATTTCTATAGAAAATTTTGTCAAAATTCAATTCTATAGAAAATTTTGTCAACATTTAATTCTATAGAAAATTTTGTCAATATTTTATTTCAATTGGAAAATTTTGTCAAAATTTTATTTATATAGTAAATTTTGTAAAAATTTAATTCTATAGAAAATTTTGTCAAAATTTTATTTCTATGGAAAATTTTATTTCAATAGAAAATTTTGTCAAAATTTTATTTCAATTGGAAATTTTTGTTAAAATTTTATTTTTATAGAAAATTTTGTCGAAATTTTTTCAAAATTTTATTTCTATAAAATATTTTTATTTTGTTATTGTTGGTTTGTACTTCAATCATATTTGTTGTTTTGATCTCAGCTTAAACACCATTGCGTTGACTAAACTACAAGAGTAGCTTAACCAACAGAGGAAAAGAATGTTTGTGAAATTTGCCCAAATAAATTTCACAAACATTATTTTCCTCTATTGGCTAAGCTACTCTTTAAGTTTTAGGTTTTAAGATGAGATCAAAGGTTAGGTTAGGTTAGGTTAGGTGGCAGCCCGATGTATCAGGCTCACTTAGACTATTCAATCCATTGTGATACCACAGTGGTGAACTTCTCTCTTATCACTGAGTGCTGCCCGATTCTAAGTTAAGCTCAATGACAAGGGATCTCCTTTTTATAGCCGAGTATGAACGGCGTTCCACATTGCAGTGAAACCACTTAGAGAAGCTTTGAACCCCTCAGAAATGTCACCAGCATTACTGAGGTGGGATAATCCACCGCTGAAAAACTTTTTGGTGTTCGGTCGTAGCAGGAATCGAACCCACGACCTTGATGAGATCAAAACAACAAATATACAAAATG
>PGFW01030304.1:27627-43765 GCA_003123925.1 Haematobia irritans | reverse complement strand
CTATAGAAATAGGTTATAATAAGTAACTAAGTTAGTAACCGCTATCCTTCACGCTCTCCGCTCGCTCGGATTATATCTCCTCTCGCGGATGGGCATTTGTATAGAAGTTTCTGCTTTTTTTTCCCAAAAGCTGAAGTGTTCCATAAATAAATTCGGCCTTGAGATCCCCAGATTTGGCTTGCGGATACCCAAATTACCATGAAATTAGGTTTCCTTATCTTTTAGAGATATCTCTCTATGGGATGCAAAATTTCAAAGTGCGCGGAGATTGTTGGTGAATAGGCAGTAGTATTCATTTTGTATCCGAAAACATCCTTTGAGGTGTTTTAGGTATGTGGATCTCTCTGAATACCAAACAACCATAGGCCCGAAAAACTTGATTAGCTCTGTTTTAGTACCTTCTTTTGTCGGAAAATGGAGAATTCTTCTGATATTTATTCTTGGGCTGTTAGGCCTGTGTGTTTATCAGCACTCTGAAGAGTTCCTCTCGGTAATAACAACTGATGAATTTCCACATCAGGATAGCTACTACTATCGCTAGTGTTGGTTTTATTGAAGGCTGGTTAACTCTGCTATACCCAAAGACTTAGAGGGCCACGTTGATGTATTAGATATTTCATAAAATTTCATCGAATAGGCCTTGGGATCCGCTTCATTAGCTGGCAAGCGTATGAATAAGACGCCCATATAATGTGGATCATGTAAATTTGTACCTAACAGGTAAATTATGCTTAAGGGGTATTTTTCAGGTTTTAGAACCTGTTTAGGTCCCACGGATAACATTAAAAGCTTGGGCGAATCTATAGTACCAGCTGAGAGAATACTTCCCTTTGTCACACGAAACTTTTAAGTTATGTTTCTGCCTCAAATGAAATTCAATGGTCTCCACCCGATCGCCTCTCTTGTTGAATTTGATTTTGTAACTTGAGCATTTTTTATGATTTTCAAATTAGTTCGTTCCTTAACTTTTGCCAAATATTCTTTACCAGTACTGGCTCGTGCTCCATTTTTATATGGCTACTTATATAGCATAACCAATATAGCTACCCTCAGGAAATCATTCACCTTAGGTATACCCAGTTCTGCAGCACCTTTGTAAAACGTATTGAAGAGTTCCCCTCTGGTCCTCTACTAAGAGCGAGTAACCTCTAGGTTGGGATTGATTGCCTTCGTAGGATTCTGCTTTTGAAAATAAGGCCAAATTTGATCATAACACCATCCATGGTTACCAGCGCCACACCATCCATCATAATCTCGACGATTTCCTCTAACATACAGCATGGCATTGATTGCTCCGGTACCTCCTATAGTTTTACCTCGAGGCCAATGACATTGTTGATTTTTCCAAGCCTTACAAGATCGCCCATTAGGTTGTGTATAATAGGAATAAGTGGAATTGTTTGTTGTGTACTGAATAAAAAAGGCTTGGTATCTGCGAATAACAAAAAATAACATTGAGTTAAAATGCCTCCAATATCGGATTTGTTTACCTGGGCCTCTGCGGAGGATCTTCCCCCGCCTCTATAACCAAAACTTTCCATTGGGGATTTTCACTTAAACGGCTGGCCACTACCGATCCAGCTGATCCTGCTCCAATTATCACAAAATCATAACTCTCCAAACCATTTTCTATGATTCGATTTCCATAATCACTAGGCCACATGTCCTTATTTGGAATATTACACTGGGAGGCTAGTAAACCCTGTAGCAATAATGTCACAATTGCATTGACATTACCCACGCTTGATATGGAACACTGGTTCGCCAAGGAGGATACAGCAGACGCTGTATTGGCCATGTTAAGTCTCGTGCGAGAACAATACCCACTGGAACTCTGGACCTTTTAACAATTTAATTATAAATTCAGATTGATTTGAAATTTTTCTATCATGAAGGCCCAACAACAATTGCCTCATTAATTTTCGGGAAGTGACAAATGATATTATTTTGTTTTTCATATTTCATAACACTTGCAAGATATAGCAAAATATTTATTTAGGATCAAAAAGAAATATTATTTTGTGGATTTTCTTTGAGTCAGAGATAAGAAGTGAGCATTTCCTTATCTGGCAAGCATGCCTAAATATAGTTAAAAGACATATTTTCGCCCAAATAAAATGTTAAACACACGAATAAAAGTAATTATTTTTTTTTATAATTCTGCAACTTTGAATGAATTAACCCTCTAATGACCCAATTTTTTTGCCCAGCTGAATAAACAATGTTTACGAAACAATAGCAAGAAATCGAAAGAAGAAAGAAAAATGTATACTATAAAATTCAGTATATACTACAAAGCCTTTGAACAGTTTTAACTAGTTTTCTTTTTATTTTAAAAATTTTTATTGTTTTAAAATGTGTTTTACTAAAAGCTGATGCTTTTTAACGAAGTCCGCCTAAAGGGTTGGGCATTAGAGGGTTAAGATATGAACATGAATTTGAAGCAGAGGTGTTTTCCTATAAGTTTGCTAATTTGTGAGTATGTACATGCACTGGTCGAAAAAATTCTCCTAGCTACCCCAGGAGAAAGTAGCGGCTGCTTTTCCTTTTTCAGCAGAATAAAAAAAATTTTAGTAAAATCGAATTAAAAAATACCAGTCAATATTTTTGATTTCAGCATACAATGACTACTTTACATTTTTATACCCTTCACCACTACATGTGGTAGAGGGTATAATAAGGTTGTGCCATTTGTATGTAACGCCAAGAAGGAAAAGTCAGAGACCCATCTTTTAGATACATCGTCTTGAATGAATTCCTGGGAAGCTATGTGTTGTCAGCGTTATGTCCTGTCGTCAATTTCTTCAAATCAGGACATTAATCTCGTTCAAGCATAGTCTTTTTTCCGGTAACAAAGACAATCGCTATTATTTTGAGAAAAATCGTTAGATGTAGATATAGCTGTCAATATAATATATTATCATAATTGGCATCGTTTATCAACCGATCTTCTTAGCATTTCCATAACCATCTGATAAATTATTTTTACTACTATATATTTTAGTAAAAAAACATAGCAAAATATCTGCCACATCGTTCAATATATTTTCGCCCGATATTAATATTATCCCAGAAACTGAATTTTAATCCCATTTGCTTGCAAAATATGATTTATCGTCTATTGTCGACAATTTAGTTTGAAATCGCTTTCAGATTTAGATATAGCTCACGAAAATATGAACATTTTCCCACGTTAGAATCTTACATTGCAAATTTTAAAAGATTCCAAAATTTTTAAAAATTTAATAGATTCAACAAATTTTTTAATTGAAATAAAAATCAATCACACAAATTAATAGTATCAATTATTTTTTAACTGGATCAATCAATTTTTTAATTGGCTGCTTCAATAATTTTTAATTGATACATCATCATCTTCTGTGGATGAAGACACCTTCAATTAAAAAAAAATTAATTGGATCAATTAACTTTCGTTATTGAATCAAGGAAAAAAATTTTTATTGTTTCAATTCAGTTCGCCCATTTAGACTCAGTATGACCACAGAGTCCAAAGTTTCACTACGATTTACGGAAGATTTTTCACAGGAGAATAGGAATTTGACATTTACAAAAGCCTTGCAATTTTTGGTTGAAATCGATTCAGGTTAACCAAAAAATTGAAGCTTTTGGTAAAATGTCATTCTATTCTTGTGCAAAATTTCACGTAAATCGGTAGTAAACTTTGGACTTCTGGTCAATATGAGGTCTAAATCGGCGAGATGATATATCATGAACAATAAAATTTTCTGAGTTCAATCACGAAATTAATTGTCCAATTAATTTTTTAATTGAAGTGTCTTCAATCACAGAAATATAGTATCAATTAAAAAATAAATGACAGCCAATTAAAAAAATTGATTGGGGGATCCAGTTAAAAAAATTTAATTGATACTATAATTATGTGTGATTGATTTTTATTTCAATTAAAAATTTGTTGATCTATTAAATTTAAAAATTTTGAATTTTTTAAAAATTCAATTAAGATTTTAATTGGAAAAAATGTTCGTGAAATTTTTTTTCTGTGTGGAGCTATATCTAAAACTGAAGCGATTTCAACTAAATTTGTCACAATTGACGATAAAATCAATTGTACTCCTTGCACCAAATTGTGAACAAATCAGGGTAAAATATCGGGCGAAAAGATATATTTGAAACCGATGTGGCTGATATTTTTGCATTTTTTTATAAAATATTCAGATGTATAGATTCTAAACGAAGATCGGCTTGATAAACATGCCAATTATGACTAAATATTGTATTATGACAGCTACTTATTATCTTAACTCTGAACAGATTTTTTCTCCAAAATAAATAGCGATGTCTTTTGTACCGAAAAAAGACCCTATCAAAATTTGCTGAGGACGATCGGATTAAATTGTACCGTTTTTGCACACGAAAAATACATGAACAGACAGACAGACGGACAGATAGACAGACAGACGGGAAAGACAGACATAGCTAAACGTACTCAGGAATTCAATTCCAAGCACGATCGGTATACTAAACGATAGGGTCTCTGCTTTTCCTTCTTGGCGTTACATACAAATGCACCCACACATTAAATTATTACCCTTGATATTTATATAGAAAATTTTGCTCAAAATAAGTTATGTGGTGATAGTTGGTATAACAAATGGTAATTATAGAATACACATTTTCAGTCTCCAAATTAATAATTATCTATAGAAATGTATGCTGGGTATTTTATATTTGTTAATTTCCGATTATAGAAATTACAGTATTATGTTAAATAATTTTATTCTATTTCTACTGAAATATAGGAATCTACTAGGGAAAATCTTTTACATTCTTCTATGGGTTAGCTAGAAGATTTTTTTTATTAGAAAAATTCTAGTCAGATATGCGAAGTTACTAAAATTAGCTAATAAACATTAAAAGGTATTTATAGGTCGTCTAAAAAATTTCTTTAAAATCTTTTGTTCTATCTTAACCCTTTACTAGAAATGTGACATTCTTTATATTATAATTGTTCGGGCTTTCTTAATATTAAAAAGCAATTCAGTTTGTCAATTTTGATTAAATACAACATTTTTAAAACAAATAAAAATTTATAAAATAAAATGAATAGCATATTAATCAGTCTTGATCTTAGTTAAAAACTGTAAATGAGGCTTTTGTAAAGTTATATACCACGTTATGGACCTTACTTACATATTATTGAAGAAGTCTTGTGTGTTTTTTATGGTATGCTTTTTTACACTCTCCTTGGCCCGATCGTGTCAAGCGTTAGCTCTATGATCTTCGGTCAAAAAAGTTTAGTTTTATTCTGCGACTCTGGTAGAAAGAAATTTGGGGAATTTCTTGGAGAGAGGAGTTTTTATAACTCTTCAAAAGTATCCGCAGAAATGTGAGGGTGGAGAGATAACAATAAAGGACTTAAAGCACTGCGCCGAAACTTATCTGGCACTTGTTATTTGTATTGTTTAACATTTTTGTGGTCGATAACTTAATATTATGTTTTTCCTGATAAGGTGGGAAATCTGTGAAAGCACGTTTAGCATTATTTACAACAATATCAGCACTCTAGACCAAATGATAAATTGATATTGGATGCCAAATCTTGCGAAACTATCTATATTTATATCTCCATGGACTCTATAAAGATATTAATTTACATCCTCGAAATGTCACATTCAATATCATCTCTTAATGAATTCGAGCATAAGATTTCAATAACACAAAAATCTATTTTAAAATTTCATATAATCCAATTAGAATGTTAGCAACGTAGGTGTTAATATGAAATGGAAAAACTATAATTTAAGTATAAATCTCTGTTATTTTACACTTCTTCCTTAAGTATTAATCTTAATTAAAAGAGACAAATTGTTTTTCGAATTTGCACTATTTCTTTTAAAATTCTAGATGAGATAGAGATATTCAATTTGTATACAATTTTGTAGAAACAATTGATTTCTGTTGTATTTAAGGTAAATTGTTAATGTAAAGGCCGCAACTGGTGCCTCGGTGGTTATTCTCTCTCGCACGAGGCGATACTCTACAATAGTCTATAGGGTATTCAGTAGCCGTCCCCTTAGATCGCCCATCCGAATATGGAGCGTAGAGATTGCATGTCTGTGAGTTTACCTCCTATGGCCTCTCGGAGAACCAGTCTCCCAGTGATCATAGGCTTTGGATGTTACTAGACAATTGGAAACCTTACCAGGTATTTGAAGTTCACAAATAGGTTCCCGGTAATGTCAATGACAATATATGTTTGATGACATTAATTGCGTATCTGAGAGCCATATGCATTACGTAAGAACATTCATTCATAGCGTCCCAACTGTCTGCTATGAAACGTTATCGATCAGAATGAAGGACTGACATGTGGCCCAATAAATTCTTTAGAAATATTCGAGATCGACATAGAAAATGGTTTGGAGAGTTATGATTTTGTGATAATTGGAGCAGGATCAGCTGGATCGGTAGTGGCCAGCCGTTTAAGTGAAAATCCCCAATGGAAAGTTTTGGTTATAGAGGCGGGGGAAGATCCTCCAGCAGAGGCCCAGGTAAACAAATCCGATAGTTGGAGGCATTTTAACTCATGTTATTTTTTTGTGTATTCGCAGATACCAAGCCTTTTTTATTCAGTACAACATACAAATTCCACTTATTCCTATTATACACAACCTAATGGGCGATCTTGTAAGGCTTGGAAAAATCAACAATGTCATTGGCCTCGAGGTAAAACTATAGGAGGTACCGGAGCAATCAATGCCATGCTGTATGTTAGAGGAAATCGTCGAGATTATGATGGATGGTGTGGCGCTGGTAACCATGGATGGTGTTATGATCAAATTTGGCCTTATTTTCAAAAAGCAGAATCCTCACGAGGCAATCAATCCCAACCTAGAGGTTACCTCGCTCTTAGTAGAGGACCAGAGGGGGAACTCTTCAATACGTTTTACAAAGGTGCTGCAGAACTGGGTATACCTAAGGTGAATGATTTCCTTGAGGGTAGCTATATTGGTTATGCTCATATAAGTAGCACTATAAAAAATGGAGCACGAGCCAGTACTGGTAAAGAATATTTGGCAAAAGTTAAGGAACGAACTAATTTGAAAATCATAAAAAATGCTCAAGTTACAAAAATCAAATTCAACAAGAGAGGCGATCGGGTGGAGACCATTGAATTTCATTTGAGGCAGAAACATAACTTAAAAGTTCGTGTGACAAAGGAAGTTATTCTCTCAGCTGGTACTATAGATTCGCCCAAGCTTTTAATGTTATCCGGTGTGGGACCTAAACAGGTTCTAAGAACCCTGAAAATACCCCTTAAGCATAATTTACCTGTAGGTACAAATTTACATGATCACATTATAGGCGTCTTATTCATACGCTTGCCAGCTAATGAAGCGGATCCCAAGGCCTCATTCGATGAAATTTATGAATATCTAATACATCAACGTGGCCCTCTAAGTTCTTTGGGTATAGCAGAGTTAACAGCCTTCATAAAAACCAACACTAGCGATAGTAGTAGCTATCCTGATGTGGAAATTCATCAGTTGTTATTACCGAGAGGAAATCTTCAGAGTGCTGATATTTTACTCACAGGCCTAACAGCCCAAGAAAAATACAAAGAATTTCTATTCAAAGAAGTTTTAAACTATGACGTTTTAGTTGTTTTGGTATCAGTATCACATCCCAAATCAAGAGGTTGGATAAAACTGAAATCTGCTTCATACAAAGATCCCCCTTTAATTGATCCAGCTTATTTTAAGGATTCTCAAGATAAGGAAACCCTAATTCATGGTATTGGGTATATCAACCGACTTTTGAACACTTCAGCTTTTAGGGAAACAAAAGCAGAACTTATACAAATGCCCATTGAAGAATGTAATCGATTTCACTTTAAGTCTGAGGAATATTGGCAATGTTATATTACCTATTTCTCTAGTACCTTATATCATCCTGTGGGTACAGTCAAAATGGGTTCGGAAAAGGATGAAACAGCCTGTGTCAATCCCAGATTAAAGGTGAAAGGTATCACCAATTTAAGAGTAGTGGATGCTTCTATAATGCCTTTTGTCACAAGTGGTAATACAAATGCTCCCACAATAATGATTGCTGAAAAGGCTTCAGATATGATTAAGGAAGATTGGAAGAATATGGCATAAAATATGGAAACTCAATAGAAATTAGTGGAAAGCCAAAATGAAATAATTGTGAATTGAAATTACATTAAATCTTTCCAAGAAAAGCTTTTAGCTAAGACTGCGACCTAGAGATAATTTGTGCTCAGTATATACCAACATTTCATGTGCGGAATAGTAAGAACTATCCCAACAGTAAGAAATACGGTGATGATAAATACGATTTTGGTCATCAAAGAACCCAAATTAAATTGTTTTATGGGTATATTTCTTCTGTTCCGGTCTTCATCTTGAACTACACTTTTCAAGATTTAGGTTTGCACATTTGATTTCTAAAACTTCGGAGGTAATAAAACAATCTTCAGCAATTTATTTTTATTTACTTACTTGTTTTTATATATGCCACACTCAAATATCTTGTAATAATTATTGTTATATTTTTACCTGAAAAAATTAAGAAAAATAAAAATAATATTAGTAACTACATTCAATGTCAATTTTATTTAGGAATAATATTTTGAAAATTAAACTAAAATGATTTTTTTATTTTTTTTGTGAATTGCCGAAGTTGGTAGAATTGGTAGATTTCGCAAAATATTCCTCTCCAACAAAAAGGTACTTCACAATTTTTCTATTGAATTAAAATTTTAACAAAATTTTCTGAATAAGAAGTAAATTTGATAAAATTTTCTATAAAATTAAAATTTTGCACAAAATTTTCTAATAGAAATTAACGAATTTTTGAACAAAAATTTTTTTATAGAAAACAATATTCGACAAAGTTTTCTATAAGAAATTAGAATTTTGACAAATTTTCTATAGGAATTAGAATATTGAAAAAATGTTCTATAGAAATAAAATTATGAAAAATTTTTCTATAGAAAACTACAAAATTTTTACAAAATTTTCGTAAGGAAATTAAAATTTTGGACAAATATTCTATAGAATAAGAATTTGGACAAAATTTTTCTATAGAAATTAGAATTTTGCAAAATTTTTTATAGAAATATAGAATTTTTGAACAAAATTTTCTAATAAAGGAAATTAGAATTTTTGAGAAAATTTTCTAATACAGCTAAAAAAAATTAAAAAAATTTTCTATACAAATGAAATTTTGACAAAATTTTCTATAGAAATAAAATTTTAACAAAAAATTTTCTAATAGAAATAATAATTTTGACCAAACTTTCTATGAAAATTAAATTTTGACAAAAATTTTCTAATAAGAACATAAAATTTTGATAAAATCTTTTCTATAGAAAGTAAATTTTTTGACAAAATTTTCTAATAGAAATTTAGCAAAAATTTTCTATAGAAATGAGAATTTTGGCAAAATTTTCTATATGAAATAAATTTTGATAATCATTTTCTATGAATAAATTGTGACACATTTTCTACCAGAAAATAAAAAATGTTGACGACGAAATTTATCTCATAGAGAATACAATTTGTCAACATTTTTCTAATGGAAAATAAAATTTTTGAATAAATTTTCTATAGAAATAAAATGTTGATGAATTTTTATCAGAAAGTAAAATTTAAGCAAAAATTTTTCTATAGAAAATAAAATTTTTCGAAATTTTTCTACTAAGAAATAAATATTTTGCTTCAATAGAAATAAGAACCTTTACAGAATTTGCTATAGAACATAAAAATTTTTGCTCAAGATTTTTCCATAGAAATAAAATTTTAAGGCAAAAATTTTCTAAGCAGAAATAGATTTTGGGCAAAATTTTCTATAGAAATAGAATTGTTTGGCAAAATTTTCTATAGAAATAAAATTTTTGATGAACATTTTCTATAGAAATAAAATTGTGACAACATTTTCTACAGAAATAAAATGTTGACCAAATTTCTATAGAGAATAAAATTTTGTCAAACATTTTCCTATACGAAATATCAATGTCTGACAAATTTCTAATAGAAGTAAAGTTTTGAAAAAAATGTCTATAGAAAATACAAATTTTGGACAAATTTTCTATAGAAATAAAATTTAGCAAAAATTTTCTATAGAAATAGAATTTTTGGCAAAATTTTCTATAGAAATAATATTTTGATAACATTTTCTATAGAAATAAAATTGTGACAACATTTTCTACATAAATTAAATGTTGACCAAATTTTCTATAGAGATAAAATTTTGTCAACTTTTTCTATAAGAAATAAAATTTTGAAAAATTATTCATATAGTAAGTAAGTTTTGCAAAAAAAAAATCTATAGAAATAAAACTTTTTTGGACAAAAATTTTTCTATAGGAGAATAAAATTTTGGCCAAATTTTTCTATAGAAATAAAATTTTGATAAACATTTTCTAATAGAATATTAAATTGTGACAAACAATTTGTACAGAAATAAATGTTGAACGCAAATTTTGCTATAGAGATTAAAAATTTTGTCAACAATTTTCCTATAGAAATAAAATGTTAAAAATTTTCTATAGAATAAAGTTTTGAAAAATTTCATAGAAATAAAATTTATGAAAATTTTCTATAGAAAATAAAAATTTAGCAAAACATTTTCTATAGAAATAAAAATTTTGAAATTTTTCTATAAGAAATAAAATTTTACAAAATTTTCTAATAGAAATAAAATTTGTGTCAAATTTTTCGTATAGAAATAAAATTTAAGACAAAATTTTTCTACCAAAATAAAAATTTAAGCAAAAATTTTTCTACAGAAATAAAAATTTGACGAAACTTTTCTATCAAGAAATAAAAGTTTGACAAAATTTTTCTATAGAAATAAAATGTTGAACAAAATTTTCTATAAGAAATAATTTTGACAACATTTTCTATGGAAAATAATTCTTTTGAAAAATTTTTTCTATAGAAATATAGATCTTGACAAAATTTTCTATAGAAAAAAATAAAATTTTTTTTGACAAACTTTTTTATAAGAAATAAAATTTTGAACAAATTTTCTAATAGAAATAAAAAATTTTTTTTTTTTTTTTGACATGAAATTTTCTATAGAGAATAAAAACTTTTTTGACAAATTTCTAATAGAAATAAAAGGTTTTGACAAAAAATTTTCTATAGAAATAAAATTTTGGCAAAATTTACTACAGAAGTATTATTAATTTGACTATAAAATTTTCTCTATAGGAATTGTAAATTTTGACTAAAAATTTTCTAGAGAAGTATTAGGAAATTTTCTTATAGAAAATCTAAAAAAATATAATAATTTTCTATATGAATATTATAAATTTTGTTAATAAATTAATGTTCTATTAAGAAAAATAAAAAATTTCAACAAAAAAAAATTCTATAGAACTAAAACTTTTAAAAACATTCTTCAAAATTTTCTAGAGAAGTATTGAAAATTTGACAAAAATTTTCTATATACAAATAAAATTTTGATTAAAATTATCTATGGAAATAAAATTTTGAACACCCAAATTTTTTATAGAAATACAATTTTTAACAAAATTTTTCTACAGAAAATAAAATTTTTGAGCAAAATTTCTAGTAGAAATAAAGTGTTGGGGCCAAATTTTCTATAGTAAATAACCTTTTACAAAATTTCTATAGAAAGTAAAATTTCTCAAATTTTTCTAATAGAAATAAAATTTGACAAATATCTATAGTAAATAAAAAGTGATCAAAATTGTGCTATAGAAATAAAATTTTCTATGGAACATTTTCTTAATGGAAATAAAATTTTGAACAAAGATTTTCTATAGAAAATAACAATTTTAATAAAATTTTCTACAGAAATAAAAATTTTGCGCAAAATTTCCTATAGAAAATAAAAAATTTGGCCAAATTTTCTATAGTAATACCTTTTACAAAATTTTTCTATAGAAATAAAATTTTGTCAAATTTTTCTACAGAAATAAAATTTTGTCAAATTTTTCTATAGATAATAATTTTGTAGCAAAAATTTTTCTATAGAAATAAAAAGTTGACAAAATTTTCTTATAGATAATAAATTTTCTATGGAAGCATTTTCTAATGGAAATAAAATTTTTGGAAAAATTTGCTATTAGAAATAAAATGTTGACAAAAATTGTTTTAGCAGAAATAAAATTTTGACAAAATTTCTAAAGAAATAAATATTTTGATAAAAATCTATCCTACAGAAATACAAATTTTTGACAAAAATTTATAGAAATAAAATTTGACATAAATTTTTCTATAGAAATAAAATTTTTGAGACAAAATTTTTCTATAGAAATAAAACTTTGATTAAAAATTTTCTATAGAAATAAAATTGTGACGAAAATTATCTATGGAAAATAAAATTTTGATAAAATTTTCTATAGGAGTAAAATTTTGGCAAAATTTTCTATAGAAGTAAAATTGTGACAAAATTTTCTATAGAAATAACATTTTAACAAAACTTTCTATAGAAATTAATTTTTGACAAAGATGCATTTAGCTTTAATCTTCTTTTCTAGCTTTTGTCCATGACCCTTATAGCGGTTTTAGCCAATTTATTTAATTTTATATTGAAATATGGTCACAGCTAAGTTTGTTTATGTAACCAAGATAAGGTATAGTAATACAAAAATATTCTTAATTATTATGTTGAAGTCCATAGTCATTCGAAACAATAATGAACAATTCATTTTTTTTTAATTATGAACTTTTTTCATACAATTCATGAAATCCGTATTTGGACAATTTTTGGTAACACTATTCATAAAAAAAGGAATTATATTGTTTTTATGTACAATATATGACAATGGACTGAATAGTCTAAGTGAGCCTGAATCTTAATCGGGCTGACACTTTAACCACTTTATGTACAATAAAAGAAAAACAATTTTTTGAAAAATATGTGATAAACAATTTGCCGCTGGTGAGAAATTTGAAACCAGTTTGTTCGTTATTTTTTCACCTCATGCTAAACAAAACCTACTCAACAAACATTTGAATTGAACGTTTCGAACGCTTCAATGTTCAAATTGTCAATTTGTCCGGCTGAGTGTTCTAAGGCAAGTAATGGTAAAATAATTATAATAGTGCCGGTTAGTAATGCATTTTATTGTTCATTCATAATAATTTCCAAAAAGGTTGATCTAAATTTAAACAAAGTGAACTGGTTTCTCATAAAGAACAAGTACGTGTATATACGCCGTAAGTTCGGCCAGGCCGAATCCTATCTATCCTCCACTATGGATTGCGTACAGCGGTGCCAACTTTGACGATTTTTCGTCATTTTGACGATTTTTTATGGTAAAATTTTTACCCTGTGACGATTTGACGACGATTTTAACCAAAGTAGTTATTTTAGTTGGACGATTTTTTGAAAATGTTCAACTCAGTGTTAATTTAAAAATTGTTATGACTAACGTGACGATTTTTTTTAAGGTAACTTAGTTATAAGTTGGCGATTTTTCATAAAGTTGTAGCTGTAAACAAGCATATTTTTTTAATCTCAAATACTAGGCAAATTTGTATCTAACTATGCTGTCAGTCAGCATTCGTCTCCAATGTAGAAATAATTTTCAAATGCATCAATATAAATAAAATTAAAATTCGGATCCCCTTTGAAACTTAAAATTGTAAAAGAGTATTCTTTGTGTCCAAAAACTTACTTAAAGTTATAATAATTTCTGATGTAATAAAATCAATTTAGTAATTAACTTTATTAACAAACCGATAAGCCAAGTTATGCTAAATAAATTGTAATAATAATAAAAATTATACATGATCAACTAAAAATAATTTAAATTCGTTTGAAGAATATAATAAAAGTGAATTAAAATGGCTTTTGCAATGCTTTTATTTTGAATAAAACGTTTATTTTCCTCCCAAATCGTTGTTTTCGACTATTTCATGGGTGACGATTTTTCGACGAATTTTATGTGACGACTTGACGATTTTGACGAAAAATAAAAAATTTTTTTTTTTTTAAAAAAAAATATTTGACGAGTATTAAGCCAAAACAGTTGGCGCCGACTGATTGCCGTAAGAAAGATCTGCTAACGGACTGTGATCCACAACGAAATTACTTGAGCTGTGGTAACCCTTGTCGATGACAATGGGGCTATAGTATACCTCAGCAAAAAAAAGTTTGGAGTTCTATCCAAAGCACAACTTTAAAAGCACTTTCAAAAAGAATGCACTCTCAATGATGTTGCTTTAATTTTAACTACCCAGGAAGTTCTTTAAATTCAATTTTTTTATAACTTTGGTTTTTTCATACTTTTTTACACACAAAAAAATGGTTTCTCGTGATTCCAAGCTCACAAAATTAATTGATCCGATTAATATATTTAAATTGGAAATGTCTTCAATCACGAAAATGATAGTGATCAAATCAGCAGTTTTAAATTGGGCGTAGTAAAAATTCTTCGATTAAAAAATTAATTGATTTTTCAGCAAAATTCAATTAATTTTTCAATTGATTCAATTAAAAAATTTAATTGATAGGTTGATTGCAAAACAATTTAATTTTATTATTACAAAAGGTAACTATTTTAATTACTTAGTTACGATTGGACCTGTAGAGTTTTTAGTTTGGATTAACAAAATGATGTTTGAAAATACGATTTTTAATTAAAAAAGTATAAAAAAAAAATCAGCACTTTTTTAAACTGATTAGTCTTTCCAAATTTGATTAAGAGAGAGTTTAATTGTATCAATTAATTTTTTTAAATCTAAACATTTTAAAATTTCAAATTAATTCACTTAAAATGTAACTTAATGTTGACTAATCATGATAAAAGTTAATTGTAAGTCATTAATTTATTAATTGAAAAAATTTTCAACTTCAAGTTAACTTTTTTAATTGGAAATATTTTGGTGATATTTGTTTTGTGTAATGGGTAATTTTTTAAACGTTTTTTTGTTTCAAAATAGGTTAAAAACAGAGTAAGATTCATAAAATGGTACAAATCATTTAAAATTTGACGAAAAAAATTCTAAATCCAATCTAAAAAAATTTTGAATTTTTGAAAATATTTGAGGGCAAACGCTTCCGACAAGCGTTAGAACCATTCAATATTATAAAAATTATTAAAAATTATGTTATTTGACGAAAATAATCACAGAATTGTTTTAAATTTATAATCCAAAACATTGAATTCGGATCACCCTAAAAAAGTGATGCAAAATTCAGTGCAACGGACACTGCTGAAATGGAGGACTCCGTCATACGCACAAGCCGCAGTGTTAAATTCATCGCTTCTGGTCAATTTGTGGCAACACTTCGATCCAAAAAGTTCCAATTTTATTACTTTTATGGCGACGCTTTTTTTGCTGGGTAATTATAGACCGATATGGACTAGTTTTTAAATGGTTGTTGGATGCCATATACTATCAAACGTACAAATTTCAATCGGATCGAATGAAAGAGCTACGCAAGCCAAATTTGGGGGACCGTTTATATGGGGGCTATACATAAAAGTGGTCCGATATAGCCCATTTGCAATGCCATCTGATTTGCATCAATAACTACTACTTGTGCCAAGTTTCATGTCGACAGTTTGTTTCGTTCGGAAGTTTCCATGATTCTAAAAAGATGGGTGGACGGACATTGCTAGATTGACTTTTTTACTTTATGGGGGTCTGAAAGCAACATTTCGATGTATTACAAACAGAATGACAAAGTTAATATACCATATATCCTATGGTAGGTGGTATAACAAGGTTGATCTAATAATGTCTTTCCGCAGTAAAAAGTGGCATCCTGATTTAAAAAAATTGAACTTATTTATCGTAAAGAAAAACAAAACAAATCAGATACATGTCACTTTTATATAAACTTTTGAAATATTTTACAGTAAATTAGGTCTAAATTAAGCTAATAACCAGTTTATATTCAATTAATCAAAAACAAACAAAAAAATGAGTTTTACTGTTCACAGTCAACGCCACAAGTGCGCTTAAAAGCACTATGATATGAAATGACAAACATGTTGCCAACTTGAACACGTACATACAATTATTTGTTAAGAATTCAATCACATCTGTAATTTTAACCGGATTTGGGGTTCAAAATTTGAAACAATTTGTATGTATATACAATCGAAAGATCGACCAGGCCGAATCTTATGTACCCTTCACCATGG
>PGFW01030294.1:2624-15837 GCA_003123925.1 Haematobia irritans | reverse complement strand
TACAGGGTATAATAAGTTTGTGCATTTGTATGTAACGCCAAGAAATAATTGTCATAGACCCATCTTTTAGTATACCGATCGGCTTAGAATTAAATTCTGAGTCGATTTAGCGATGTCCGTCTGTCTGTCCGTCCGTCTGTCTGTATATGTAATTTTGTGCACAAAGTACAGGTCGCAGTTTAAGTCCGATCGTCCTCAAATTTGACATAACGTCTTTCTTCGGGTCGAAGACAATCGCTATTGATTTTGGAAAGATCGGTTCAGATTGAGATATAGCTGCCATATATAGTTATCACCGATTTGATCATAATTCACGTATTTATGAACCGACGTTCTTCAAATTTTGTACATCTGAATGTTTTGCCAGTCCCGTAAAAACTGCCAAATATCAGCTAAATCGGTTCAGATTTATATATAGCTCCCATATATATCTTTCGTCCGATTTGGACTTATATGGCCCCAAAAGCGAGAGTTTTGCCCTGATTTGCTTCAAATTTTGCACAAAGAGTACGTTTAATAGTATAGTTAATTGTGCCAAATTTAGTTGAAATCGGTTCAGATTTAGATATAGCTCCCCTATATATCCTTTCGCCCAGATATGGACTTTATAATGGGGCCCCCAGAAGAGAGTTTTGACCCAAATTTGGGGTTGTGAAATTTTGCCACTAAAGAGTACAATTCGTAGTATAAGTCCAAGTGTGAAATTGATGAAATCGTTCAGATTTAGATATAGCTTCCCCCATATATACTCTTTCGCGCTTTACTCTCCATATGCATAGGTGTACCACAGTAGTGGTGAAGGGTATACAAATGTAGCAAAATGGTAACTCAAACAAACAAAAGCGGAGAAAAACTGACGTTTTTCCTAACTCGGTGGATGGTGCTTTGTGGAATAAAGAACCGGAACCGATTTTTTTTTATTTGAGGTGGCTTTAAAAAACGCCTAGTTTTGAAAGGAATATCTAATATCATTTTCAGAAAGCATAGAGAAATAACCAATCCACCGGTTTTCATTTAATGGTATTGATCACTCTAATCCACACCCATGAATATCAGTACTCAGTATGGTTAGTTTAGGTTATAGAGGATGACACCAATTCGTTGGAAAGTAGTTGGTTTTCAATTATATCATATTGGTCCATAGTGATTTCTCATAACTGTTTCTCTCTTCTGCATCATCTATCTTCTCCCAGGATTTATTGGCGTTTCCAGTTTTCGAGTTTTCTAGGTCTTCCATCCATGCTTGACGAATACAAGCATATTCTTCAGTCTCGTACACCAGTAATATTCGGAAAGAAAAAGGTTCTTCTAAATGATAATGTCGGATACTGGCACAGCAAATGGTAGGAGTCCTCCGTTACCTCCGAATCCACATATGTTACCATCAACAAATATCATAAGTTATTAAGCAATCCTTACCATGTTGTTTTTTCTGTGTGTTTTATGTCCTGTTATGATACCTAATAATGGTCTCAAATCCTCCCAATGTGTCGCCATTAGAAATCCAAATCTCTTGTCGTTCCATATCAAAATTTCCTTTCCATAAATCATTGTATTTGACTTTGACTCTGTAAATATATAAAGATAGATGGGGAAAAATATCCGTGCCGCGTGCACCTTCTTTAGCCATCACATCTGCTTCCATATTACCCATTATTCCAAGATGTCCAGGTTCCCACAACAGTGTAATATTATGCTGTTCAGTGAGAGTTCTAAGCTCTCAACGACAGCGGCTAACTACCTTCGATGTCATGTTCGGATAACCCAAGGACTTAAGTGCTGCCTGACTATCGATGAAGAAGCTGATATCGCTTCTGAAGATCTTCTTCAACAATAGGAGTTCTGTAGCTTTTCAATGACAAATGCTACATCCGCTGTCTATCTTATATGACTCTCCAATTCCCAAATCTTCGCAGTAAATATCACTGCCAGCACCTTCGACTATTTTCGATTCATCCGTAAACATGTTCAGATCTCCAAACTGTATGCGCATTTATTCCCAATCCTTGGCATAATCGTTGTAACTTGCCCTCAGATACATGCTGAGTCACTATATAGCCGTCCTAATATCTTGCCCCAACTGAAAACAATGAGATCTGAGTGTCCTACAATCCATAAGGTGATAGTTCCATGATACTTGAAGGCCTGGGTGTAACCCGGAGTAGTGCAAATCAAGTGGGCAGACTCCATACATTATCCTCCAGAGCTGCGGTGAGTGCCTTTGTCTCATACACCGTGCATCAATAAATACGCAGCCGTCCGTGTTTTATTCTGTTCAATTTATGTATATGATCCCAATTGTTTGTATGATCCACAGTAGCTGGCAGTCCATAGGAGACGGCCTTCATTCTTCAAAATTACCCCCCAGTATGGCACGCATACATTGACGGCGAAGGTCTATTTAAAGAACAGCTGTATTTGCTAGCTGGCAGTTTGTTAGGTCTGGAATCTAAAGCAGAAAAACTCGCCCAGTACGTTAGTCGATTTCCGAGAAGACTTAATCTAGTTCCTGCAAATTTCGAGGGTCCTTATAACGCCGGTGCGTTTTTTCTTCACGCCTAGTAAAGAGCACTATTTCCATTTCGCTTCGGTTAACGACCCAGACCCACAGTTCCCTGCTCAGTGTAAATAGAGATTTTTTAAAAGCCTCACTCCATAATATTTGTAAAGTGCCAGACAAACCTTTGTTGTTTGGACATAAAAACGGTCCAATGCCGTAGTATAGCTAGTCTTCCATGTTCAGGATATTGCGGAATCGCAACATTTCATCACTTAAATTTTTATAAACGGCAAAAAGATGTAAAATACTCTCGACTTAAAATGTTGAGTTAAATTTGATCTATTCATGTATAAGTAAACCTCTACTGTATATTGCCAAAAGTTAAGATTAAATATTTTCAGCATTTAAGCACAAATATCGCCAACGCGGAAATTTTGCAGTTTGTGTATGACAGAATCACCGGAATCATTGGCAGTGTCGATATTTTATCTTTTAACAGAAGTTATCCTCCGAATAAAGTCAGTCGCTTTTTCGCCTTGCTTGTTTCCTTGTCTATACTCTTTCAGGCAGTCTTTATATTCTTTCCTTAACGTTCTGAAGCCGCATTGTAGCAATTTCCTCGATTTATTTCTACCGAGTCGTTGCTATAAATATGTCTGTATGCCACATCATCGGCGGAATATGGACATGATTTATGCAAAGGAAAAGGAAGCAAATTCTGAGCATGCGATGGCGCCAATTTTTCTCATCCCATACTATGGTGGGTCTTTAACTAGTTCCATAAATTTGGAGGAATCCACATGAGATCCCACAAGTTTAAAATATAAAAGGGTGGCAACTGGACACCTTCTTCCATAAGAATATGCAGAATGCATTAATTTATATTCCACGAAGACAAGGAGTTTTAACCAAATGTAAATTGGTTATATTGGGGTTAAACATGACCCTCTGTTTGCTGAAATTGGACATGTAACACTGAGTGGCATGCTGTATAATGATTACGCCATTTGTTTTAGTAATCGATTGAATTAATTACTTAATTTTTTTCAAGAGTAATTAAAACACTGTTGGCCCCCGATGTGCCAATATGTGTATAAGACTAATGAAGTGTAGTAGAAAACGACCATAGACTCTCAATGCTGTGGTTGCTATTGTACTTCGTTGTGGTTCTTTGTCCATGGTATGATAAATGATAAACAGTTCCAGAGAGGCAGGTTGTAAGTCAGAACTTCTCAGCAGCACAAGCGGCAGCAGCAGCTCATCACATTGTGAATAAGCAATAAACGCATATTTCGAGGACAAAATAAGACGACCACCAGCCACCAATAACAGCAACAACAGCTGGACGCAGGATGCGCGATGAGATTATTTTTTGTTGTTGATTAAGCGATGGATGACACATGGAATTTATACAACTGCAAGCAACAACTTAAAAACAAAAAAAAACCAACAAGCAGCAACAACAACTGTGAAAGAACACTATGAAAATGCAACCAACCAAATAAACAAGGCAATGAAGTCTGTGAGCAGGCCATCCATGTCAAGATAAGACGGAAATATTCTCACACATCGCTTCACACACGCACAATACTCTTAACCATATGGGGGGAAATAGAATACACGAACACACCTACTTAGCACCATATTAAATTGTGCCATTTTTTCGCCCAAAGTATGTATTCTATGTAAAAATCTGCAATAAGGCAGCATTAATCATTCCAAGGCCATCTTATCGCAAACAGCCACCGTAGCCACATTCATCCTAGAATGGGATTCCAATGAAAAAATCGTCATCCTTCCTTATCATCATCATATGGTGGCGACTCATTGGAGTAGCAACATTGTTATTGTTGTCTGAAGTCACAACATTAGCAATCATCGCATCAGCTAGGGGAAACCAAAGAATCTGGGCTTACTGTCCTGTATGTGAAAAGTGATGCATTTCTCGTTCCCTCTGGTTATGTTTGTTTCAATTCTGGCAAGTTGAAAATTATGGAAAGGCGTGTCTGTTGATCATGGAGTCACAATTGTAAAAAAGTACCACCGACCAATCACCAATATTGCCACGCCTACCATATTTAATGGTTAATGATTGTAGCGATTTAACCGAGGCTAATAGCTAGTAGGGAAAACGGGGCCAAAAAAATTTGACTGAAATATGAAAATCAACTCCAAAATAATATTAGGGCTCATTTTCTCTTTTGATTAAAAAAAAAAACATGTGGAAATTATCCCCAACTAAGGATCAAATAACACGACTCTTTAAATAGCGTTAGCCAACTTTGGTCGATCATCGTAAAAACCGAAATCTGTAACGCATACTATTGCTGTTTAAAAAAAAAAAAAAAAAGTGTTTATAGTTCCCAACCATTGTTAAAACCAAGGAATGCGATATAGGGCCTACAAGGAATGCTAAGCCTAATGCCAGAAAAGAAATCGGGGTTTATTTTTCATTTGATAACATTGGGCGAGTTCACTAAAAAAAATATTGTCGTGAGTCCAAAGATTTCATAAAATCATAAAATACGAAGATGCTTGGAAACTAGAAGATGCATTTCTCTGATATAAAGCTTTTTCTCACCATTGTTCGCAAAAGTCCGATAAACTTTTCATGAAGTCGTTTTTTGCCTTGTATTTATGTGATAAATTTTGTGTTGATGTTTCCCATAAAATTTGGCCTAATTTTCATGAACCCATTTTCATGGGCCCACTTTAAATTTTGGAATAAAAGTAAATAAGCTTGAAATTTTGGATTCAAACAATTCGTTCATTTTACATTTGAAAAGTTAAGCTCTTAAATTTTTCGCTACTAAAGGGTGATACGGTCAAAATTTTGGTCAAGGGAAAACGCGTGGTAAAGATCGGTGAATCGTTTATTTAAAAATTCAAATTAAATTTCTTTTTCAAGGTTCAATTTAGTATAAAATTCAGGAAAAATATTCAGTTAAGGGTCTTTCGTTTTTACTAAATCCGATTGCGGGCCTCACGCTTGACACCTGCCATCAGAATTTTGTACAGCCACCTTGTCCACCTTCTTCGCCGCAGAAAGCCTGTTTGCTTGAAACTGCTGCTTCGTCGTTAGCCAGTTTTTTTTTTTGCTCTTCTTTAGTTCCGGTCTTGACAATAGCCAGTATTTCTCAATTGGGCGGAGTCTTGGCGTGTTGGGAGGGTTCTTGTTCCTTGGGAACCACCTGCACGTTTCTTTGTTGCGGGCGTACTCACTCCATGGCCTTTTAGCGCGTTAATGACAAGATGCCAAATCCGCGCCAAAAGCAGTACGGAACAACGCGTGTTTCTTCAGGAAAAGGCAGCAGACGTTTATTCAACACTCTTTCACGTAAATTTTCTTGTTGACAGTTCCGGAAGCTATGAAAATGCTGCTTTTCAGAGTCCAGCAGGTAGCAGATGGCTTGCGAACCAGATTATTTTCTTTTGCGAACTTTGACAGTTTGACGGGATGCGCGTTTTGGCGCGTCGTTTTTGTATTATCAATCGGCGATTTTGGAATCACTACCTCTTGTAGTAAGTCGATAAGTCCGGCTCGTTTTTTGGTGCAGCCGGTTTGATAGACGATACACGCCAGCTTATTTGCGGGCATTCGGAGAGAGAGGCTAGGGTTTCGCTTGAAACTACGGCAAGCTCTCTTTGTCGTCTCAGCGGCTTCCGGTTTTTCGATTTTCCCCCGGACAGACTTCCATGTTCGAAAAACGTTCCCCAAAACCGCTTTAATTACATTTGTAAGCGGTTGATTTTTGGCAACTTTTAGCGATTTTGCCAGCTTTGCGTGCGAATAGCTCGGATTTTAGGAATGCGCGAGCAAAAATTTTGATGACGCTGCTCTTCTTGCTTGGACGGCATTTTGACACTGAAGAGTGAATTCCAGAAAATCAAAATAGGAGCAACATTCTACACAACACATCACCACCTTCAAAATGAGGGGTGTGTCAGGGTTTTTTAAATGGCAAAATTGAAAGAAATAGTCAAGTTTATATTGAGCGCAATGTTGACCAGTATGACCCTTTAGCTACGTTTTTAATGTTCTTCAAACTTATTTAATTATATTATTAAATAGTTTTTTTCTTCGATCGTCATTATAAAACGCAAGCTTAGAAAATTTTCGAATTGCGAACGAATGAAGATATAATTTCAAATTTTGAAAATGCGTCGTTAACATGACCGAAAGGTAAAAATTTAAATATTTTATCCCTCAGCCTTTCGTATAGAAAACAATTAGATTTTGGTGGCGTATTGAACTTAACTCCTGGGACCCCCCTCCTCAGCTCATATCGTTTAATTTTGGTTTTATCTGCTGCAATGCGATCTGTTAAATATCGTCGACAACAAACAAAATTTAAAAATACAACAGCATTAAATGGGGAGTTCTTTTGTTGGTTTTTTTTTTTTTGGAAACACTACACATATAATTAAACATGAGGACAAACTGTCTATTTACCCAAACTCATATTTTGGAATTTTAAATTAATCAAGCGGTAATAGTTCCTTGTAGGCCTTATAGTAGAAAGGCCTTTAGAAATGATTAGTGAGGGAATGCGGTAAAATTATATTAATCACCATGTTTGTTTTCTTGTATTTTTGATTCCTTATTCATTGATTGATGAACATCGTTTCAATTACGGAAATTATACATAAAACGCAGTATATATTGCGCAGTAAGTTTTCGGGCCAGGCGCGAATCTTTATGTACCCTCCATTATGGATTGGCGTAGAAACTTCTACGACAGACTGTCATCAACAGATCGATTACTTTGGGTTGTGGTATTTAAAAACTTCTTAAAGCATGCGTTTTTCTAAATTGTGAGTTAGTCCATGACGTGTATATTATGTAGACAAAAAAGGTATGTGGTTATGTAAGTCTTCAAAATAATTACGAATCGATTGGACTTTGACGGTACGTTTAGAGAGTCAGAATTGGATATATGGGGTGGCATTATACATTAATGAAGCTTTGATATGGATCAAATTTTTGTGTGATTGGGGATCGATTTATCTGAGGCTATATATAACTATAGACCGATATGGACTAGTTAGGCATTGTTGTTAGGTCATATACTGTCTGCAACAATGTAACCAAATTTCAACTGACTCAAAGATGAAATTTGGCCACCTCCAAGAGGACTCAAAACCAATCTCGGGAACGGGTTTAATGGCGGGGGCTATAATATGATTATGAACTGAAATATGGACCAAACTTTTGGCAATGGTTGTTGATACCAATAATACTAACAATCAGCGTACCGCAAAATTTGCAGACCGAATCTGATATTTTCCTTTCCAAGGGGCTCGCGGAGATCAAATCTGGGATCGTTGTTATATGGGGGCTATATATAAGCATATTCAGCCGATATGGACTCAATTCTGGCAACGGTTATAAGATACCATATATCTATACACCATGTTTCAAATTTGCAACCGAATCGGATGAAAATTTGCTTCTATTTAGAAGGCTGCCGCAAGCCCAAATCTGGGATCGGGTTTAGTATGGGGGCTATATATACATTATGCGACCGCGACTGTCGACCAGTGTTGCATGGTTGTTTAAAGACCATATACTAAACACATGTACCAACACTTTCAGGCGCGAATCGGATAACAATTTGTTTTCTATAGAGGCTTCCGAAAGCCAATTGGGGATCGGTTTTTTATATGGGGGCTATATATTAATTTATGGACGCGATTGTGGATCAAATTTTTGCTGATTGGAGCCACCGTGGTGGCAATGGTTCAGCAATGCCAGCCTTGCATACACAAGGTCGTGGGTTGCGATTCCTGCTACGAACGCGAACACCAAAAAAGTTTTTTCAGGCCGGTGGACTTATCCCACCGTCAGTAATGCTGGTGACCTTTCTGAGGGTTTCAAAGCTTCTCTAAGTGGCTTTCACTGCAATGTGGAAGCGCCGTTCGGACTCGGCTATAAAAAGGAGGTCCCTTGTCATTGAGCTTAACATCGGAATCGGGCGTAGCACTCAAGTGATGAAGATGAGAAGTTCACGCACTGTGGTATCACAAATGGACCTGAATAGTCTAAGTGAGGCCTTGTACATCGGGCTGCCACATAAACCTAACCTAACCGAGACCTATATTACTTACACCATATACCAAATTCAGCGTCCGGATCGGATGAAGATTTGCTTCTCTAGAGGGTCGCTGTAAGCAAAATTTGGTGGATCCGTTTATATGGAGGCTATCACGTAAAAAGAGCTGGACCGATATGGCGCATTTTGCAATACCATCGGCGACCTACATCAATAACAACCTTACTTTCGTGACCAAGTTTCAAGGCCGATTAGCTTGTTATCATTCGGAAATTAGCACGTGATTTCAACAGATGGAGTAGCGGACGGAGCATGCTCAGCATCGATTCAGAATTTAGCCACGACCGCA
Source organism: Haematobia irritans (assembly GCA_003123925.1). Lineage (NCBI taxonomy): Eukaryota > Metazoa > Arthropoda > Insecta > Diptera > Muscidae > Haematobia > Haematobia irritans. The sequence goes on along the minus strand of PGFW01030294.1, from coordinate 6,935 downwards.
GAATATAATACTACTTTATGGGGTCTAGAGCAATAATTTCAGAATGACAAAAAAGTTAATAAACGGAAATGATCAATCTAATGTTACCCCATCGCTATGGTTGGAGGGTATAAAAACTCCGTAAATAAACTAAACGCTAAATTTTAATGCTTATTTTTAATGCAAACAAAAATAGCTTGTATTGTATGTTAAATTTATATTATTATAATTTTTTTGTTACAATTTTCCCCGCATTGCCAATGAAATTTTCTTTTTTTTTAAGTATCGTCCTCAAACATTTTTATGAACTTAACGTGGGTCATAAAGTTCAATAACATACACAATAAAGTTCAGTATGAACTAAAAGGCAAAAGAAAATTTTAGTACGATACGGCAAAACTTAGTAAGAATGATTAGATTGAAAATTTTTTCAGATTTCATAGAAGTCTGTAAAATTAAAAGTGAAGTAGCCGTCCTTGAAATGTTTCAAGTTTGAAAAATAATGTGAAAATATTCCTGTGGAAAAATTTAAGGGCCTTATTTGTCCGGCCATCTTGCACCTTATGTTTTTATGTTTTTTCAAATACTTGTAATGCGAACATTCATCATTTATCCTGTCTGTCCAAGATTTTTTCGTCTGTACTCATTCAACCTTTCTCAACAAACCCTTCGAATGCAAACTCGCCCAGAACACAATTACTATCTAAACAAATCTTCGTTGGGTTAACACCCACCCAATACACGAAAAGCGAGCTAAATCATTCATAAATTTCGTAACAACTCAATCCATCTCAATTCAATCAACGGCGCATCCCTAGTGGGGCTCACTCCTGTGACGACAGCATTGAACAGAGAATATATTTCGTTTAGGGTTAAAATGGTGATAATTTGTCACCATCTGACTTGATGTTGTCTGCCTCTGCCTCGCCTGTCAATTTGCTGGGCAAGGCCAGTTCTTGGGCGATGTTAAATAAAGCATTAGAGAGGCTTATGCTGCGACAGATACTTGGTGTTAATATTTGGTTTGTTTGCTTGTTGTCAATTTTCTGTGGAGTGGTGAGTTTGTTGTTGGCTTTTTTGCCCTGTCGAAATTCATAGACTCCTTGAACGATTGCTGCAGTGACAATGGTTAGCAAGTGGTGCAGCTGATAAGATAATTTTCTAGATTTTAAAAAAGAGTGATTTGTTAAGTAGCTTGATAACTTTTTTTTTTTTTAAAATCGCATAAAAATTTGCAAAATCTCATCGGTTTCTTTATTTGAAACGTTAAGATTCGGTCCATGACATTTACTTTTTTGAAGATTAATTTCATTTAAATGTTGACCTGGGCCTGGGCGTCTTAGGTGGTCCATTCGAAAAGGTCCAATTTTGGGCACTTTTTCGAGCATTTCGGCCGGAATAGCCGCGAATTTCTTTCGGAAATGTTGTCTTCCAAAGCTGGAAATAGTTGCTTGGCTTATTTTTCTGTAGACTTTAGACTTGACGTAGCCCCACAAAAAAATAGTCTAAAGGCGTCAAATCGCATGAAATCTTTGGTGGCCACTTACCGGTTCCATTTCTTGAGATGAATTGTTCATCCGAAGTTTTCCCCTCAAAATGGCCATAGAATCGCGACTGTGTGGCATGTAGCGCCATCTTGTTGAAAAACCAAATGTCAACCAAGTTCAGTTTTTTCGTTCCATTTTTGGCAACATGGCATAAGTTTGTTAGCTATCGAAACGATAGCGATCGCCATTCACCGTAACGTTGCGTCCAACAGCATCTTTGAAAAAAATACGGTCCAAATGATTCCACGCAGCGTAACAAACAACACCAAACAGTGCATTTTTTCGGGATGCATGGGCAGTTCTTGATACAGGCTTCTGGTTGCTCTTCACTCAAATGCGGCAATTTTGCTTATTTTAACGTAGCCATTTCAACGCAGAAATGAGCCTCATCGCTGAAACAAAAATTTGTCGATAAAAAAAGCGGTGATTTTCTGCGAACTTTTCTAAGGGCCCATTTTCACGGTGAAAAATTCGACGTTGTGGCAGATCGTGTTCGCTTCAGTTCTTGCACGAGCTGTATTTATACGTTTTACCACGCAAGTTCTTTGCGTAAATGCTTCCTATGTGGTCGAATAACGACAAACGCCAATTTGCTTGGCGAACTGGCGACGAGATCGACATTCCAACGTCTTCAGCACAACTCTCAGAAACAGACCGCAAATATTCTCCTTCTGTAGCGGCACTGTACGCATTCGTGTGGTTGGTTTAATGTCCATGAAAGTAATACTGAGTGCGAAAACTTGGTTTCACAATCGCGCATTAATTGTTTGCTCACTTGTCGATTATGTAGACGGCATTAAATCGGACGTTAAAGCGCCGAAAACACATTTTCGAAGTGCGCGAACACATGATTATTGTAATAAAATCAATGATTTGCAAGCGTTTGCTCGTATAACGTAAAGTCTAATTCATGACGAATGTCAAAGCATACTGAGTCACTCTTTCTCTTTGACACCATGTCTGAAAATCCACGTGATCTGTCAATATACTAATGCATGAAATCCTAAACCTGCAAAGAATCACCCTTTATTTGATTTGCCATTTATAATTTGTAATATGTTTCAATATATGCTTTGAGTATAAGGAATTTTATTATTTAATTACATTTTATTCATTTATTTTCAATTACATTATATTTTTTTAAGTTATTTATTAATTTTATTTTATTTCTAAGACGTATTTAAGTTTTAAGTTAATTTTAATAATTTTAACTGAATCCGTTTTTAATTTAAGGGAATTCAAGTCTTAACGCTTATATTGTTACACTATGATTGAAATCTCGGTTTTTCGAGAGATTTTGCAGATGCGCCTTTAACATACACTAACCGAGATTATCAAAATATCTGTTGGCCTTCCTACAGGAGCTATACGTTTTTCGCCCGGGACGGAATTTGTCTGTGTTTTTAGGAGAATCTTACAGTAGTGTCCAATCGGATACGATTGTCCGGCGCAAAGACTAAATAAATCGGTAAATTGCGTGTGTCGATCCCATATAACAACTGCAGCAGTATCGATTATACTCGGACTTAAACTTATGAATGTTGGGCCAATACATCGGAAGTGTTTCGACACGAGCAGTGTCGTCCGTATAAAAACTTATAGCCTGCACGGCAGCATAAAAGGATATTTTTTCGAGCATAGAGTAAACGTAGTAAACAATAACTATACGTTTTCTCTCTAAAATTTATTCACTTTGTAAACAGTGTTTTATTGGTCATCATGCATTATACGTTATCATTGGCCAATGTCGTCATCAACAGAATCCAATTAAGCATGACAAGAACAACAACAACAACAAATAACAAAAAGAGAATAAGATTATCAATGTAAATTGATCTAATTTAAATGACAACGGTGGTTCATTGTTGATTACCGGCATACTTACCCTTTCCCGCTTTCTTACGATGCTACGAGGCAAATAAATGTTTGGATATGTGTGTGTGTGTGTTGTGTGTGTCAGTGAGTGATGTGATATCAATATCAAAGCAACGAAATGTTTCTCATTGTTTTGTCACTTTCATTCATAACCAAAGATGAGTGAGTGAACTTTACATTTGTCCACACAAATGCAATACTCTTTGGATACGTAGAATGTATGTGTGTGTGTATGTTAAGAGTAATATTTGGTTGTTTCAAGTATAGTGTACCTGCATTCATGAGTATTATGTTTTTGTAATCCTTCTGAATTTATGCGCATGCGTATGTTGTTTGACGCATTTAGCTAATGCTCCTAATGTTTTTGTTTCCTTGCGCCCCTCTATTGGGCTCGCGTATGAATTTCGCCTGGTGGCAGAAGTTTTGTTGTGACATTTGGCTGTCTTTTAGAAACGACAGAAAGGTCGATCAAGGCCTTTTTATATTTGTTTTTGGAACTTTTAAGACTAAATGAATGGTGGTTGAACCTTTCAAATTTTTTAATAGTGTGGTTATTATACATATGTAAAGTCGTATAAAATTCTGCGTATTTGGTAATACTCGCTTGAAAATAGGTCAATCAACACCCATATATATCGAGGCTTATGTTGATATGAAACGAAAACTTTTCTTTGAAAAAACCAAGACTTTTCAAATCATAAATATTCATATGTGGCTTTATTTAGTTTTTAATTTATATTTTACAATCATAATGAATTAATGCCAATAAACAGGAAAAAATAGGTGGCTAAAACGTAGAATTTTCAACCTGTCAATTTGACTTTTATAATAGAGTGTATTAATATTATAAGTCCAGTTCACGAATAACAAAAAAATCTTCGTAGGTAATACAAACTAAGCGGCTGAATTA
>PGFW01030292.1:25963-38437 GCA_003123925.1 Haematobia irritans | reverse complement strand
GAATTTGGCTTAATGACACCCCCACTTGTCGACTTGTAAGACTTCGTGTATGATATCGCAGTTGTCTTTCCCAAACGAGTCAGGAGATGTGTTAATTAATTTGTTATCCCCTGAAAATAACAATAATGATATGGGAATTGAAATTAATAATAAAAATAAGAATACAGGAACTAAACCTAAATCCAAAAGTAATAGAGGAAAGACCACTTTTCGCCGTCCTGTCACACGTTCTATGAATTTTTTGCGGAATTCTGTAGAGAAGGTTATGAGGAATTCTGACGTGAGTCCTCGAGTGACATTTACTGATGATGATAATGAACCAGATCTCAAAAGATTAGCAATAGTTCGACTGTCGATTATGATTACATTGGAAGTATGGTGCAAGGGGAACAGGAGAAAAGTTTTAGAGATATTGCCGCGTCACTTAGTATCGCAATTGAGCGACAGATTAAGGAATGTTTTAGCAATATGAATATTTCGGGACAGGCTCGTCGGTCTAATATTTCGGAGTACGACTGGCCTAGAGAGTACTGGCCCATATGAGTACAAACATTCGAAGTAATTCATCCAATAGGAATAATAATATCAATAGAGATAGAAGAAATACACAGAGAAGTAATAGGATACAAGGTTCAGTTGGTCTTGAGAAAGTAGCGTCGTTGATTCAGAATTGGCATCTTAAATTTGATGGCTCCAAAGAAGGAATTTCAACAAATGAATTTATCTATAGAGTTGAGTCATTGACAATACAGAATCAACAGGGTAATTTTGAACTCTTGAGCGACAACCTGAATGTTTTCTTGATAAGTGGTTTTGGAAATTCCACAGAAGGAATCCTGGGTTCGATTGGAATACTTACATCATAAATTTGATGAAAATTTGCCAGATCTTGATACATGGGAAAGAATAAGGAAAGGAAAATGAATCATTCGAGGATTATCAAACAGCGATCGAAGATCTTTGTGAGAAACTCTCCTCTAATGTAGGTGAACAAGACTTGGTCGAGATTCTTCTAAGAAACTGCAAACCAGGGCTTCGATACAAATTGCTTCATTTGCAGATAAATTCTTTAGCTCGACTTTGTGAGGAAGTGAGTCGTCATGAGACATTATTTTCCGAAACATATATCAAAAAAAAATCGTGTTAGGAATTTTCGAGGTAATATTTCTGCTGTCAAAGATTCCGATAACGAAGATATTTTGGATGACGGTATTGTTTCTGACATCCAGCCAAGGAACGGAAATATTATATGCTGGAATTGCGATTCCAAAGGTCATCGTTACGATGATTGTCTCGAGCAATGGAGGATATTTTGCTATGGTGCGGGGTAAAAGAAGTGTTCAAACCGCGTTGTCGAAAATACAACCCTTCGGAAAACCGGAAGAGGGATGTGGCCATGTAGCGGTGCAGACGAGAGAAATCTCAAAAGTTTTGCCTGTCACTATTTAAACTTTATTACCGTACCATGAGAGGCTCAAGAATTACTTAGAAGCTAGGAAGCGAATTTTTCACAGTCCCCTCAGACACCATCAAAAAAAGCACCGAAACGTTCGACAAAACGACTACTGCGCAATATAAGCGCAGCCAACGGATCTTCCAATGAAGTCGCCGGAAAATTTTTGCACCAATATAGAATACCGGAATATTTCTAAGGAAATCGATTTTTTATAGTACCATCATTGAAGCAGGATGTATATTAGGCGCAAATTTTTGGAAGACATTCGGCTTATTTGAGACTGTGACTAATATTAATGTTCACACCTGTAACATTCGTATTCAACTATTATTTTCCTACCAGGGTAACTTACAATTTAGAAATATTGGCAACGCAATTTTATTCTTTTGTTTCCACTTTCTATCGTGTATTGTTCTTTGCTTTGTTATTGATTTATATGAAAAATGTGTCACTCGCTTACTCAATGAGCGAGTACAAAATCAAAAAGTAGGTCACTTGCATTTTAAACCAACGAACGATTGTTGTTCAACCGTCGAACTGAACAGACGTGTTTTTTTAATAGCGGAGTATTTCATCGTAATAAGTATTATTAGCAATTCACGTGTGGTGGAAATAATAAAACCACACTGCAGCGAAATTCAAAGTCATCACTGGGTTGCTAACTTCAGGCCCAGTGGACGGGTAACGACTTGAAGTTATAAATTTGGCATCGACCAAGAGTCAGGCCCAATTAGTCGACCTGTAGACGGTCGACTGGCGGTGACACTGTTGGCAAGTCGAACCTTTTCTAAGGTGACGACATCAAAAGGAGGCAATCCCTCTCGAAAGAGATTCAAGGAACGAAGAAATGCTTTGTTTATCCTAAAGAAATTAGGATCAGTCGACCCAAGCACGTTGTCGGCTAAGCAAAGCGATTCCTTAAAATGGGCTCAAGGAATTCTTGAAGCTGGAAAAAGGAAACGATCACCGGATGAGCTGCCATCCTCTAAACGGATCAAAAATCGTTTCCTCAGTTCAAAAAGACAGCCTTGTGATGGCTATTATTAATAAAGGAGCATTGGACGGTATGATTCCAAGGCAAAAATGGGGGGAAATTGAGAACGCGATGTCTGGTGTCTACTCAGAGGTGCGAAAAAAGTTTCCCGGACCAAGTCCTCGACGGCAAGATGCTGGATGGTATCAAGGACGATATAAGTTAATAGCTTTTGCAGACCAGAGGTCTATGGATTGCTTTAAAGCTGCATTGATGCTAATTGGTGAAGTTTGGGAAGGAGCCGCTTTGGAGTTAGTCGATAAAAAAGACATACCGGCTAAACCTAGAGCACATGCATGGATACCGGCAAACCCTCCTGATCCTGAGTCAATACTAGAGAGACTAAAAGAATGTAACCCAGATCTTCCAACCGCCGATTGGAAGGTGGTCGTTTGGATGAGGTTGGATGGACCAAGACGACATGCGTGTTTATATTAAACATAGAGTCGCCTGCCACATCTAGCCCAGACCAAGGACGCGTAAGTTATGGCGTCCATGACATCACATATGAAGGTATACAAAAGCGATCAGCAAAGGATTCCGAAACGGACAAGCCTCCGGTAGAGTCAGCAGTGGAAAAAATCTCCTAGCGAAGCCGAAGGAGACATAAAACCTGCAGACTATGGCGAAAATCATAATGCGGGAAGTTTCTACAGGCTCAAGCCTCACCAAAACTGAACCGCGGATTGTTGCGAGAGTCACCGAGATCTGTGAAGAGGAAGCCCTTGATGACTCAATTGAAGCGGCTGATGTGACGCTGTGCGTTGAAAATTTGGATGGTTCTACGGTTCCTCCAGATAAATCTTCACCATTGTAAGGCCGCTTGTGCTGCCTTAAAAGTTCTCCTGATGAAAGGAGACATAGATATAGTTCTTATTCAAGAACCATACATATATAAGAATAAGATCTGTGAATTAAGCACTCCGGGTTTCAAACTTTTGCATAATACCGGTACCGATATAAATCGAGCATGTATAATTGCTAAAAACGAACTAAACTTGTTTCTGCTTCCTTCATTGAGCAATGCAGACACTGTCGTAGCCAGTCTAGAGATATCCACATGCAAATATTGGGTATCTTCGGTCTACATGGGACATGATAGGGAGATGCCACCCTGTGCCGTTAAGACCTTAGTTGAGGAGTCACTAAAAACAAAGACAAAACTCATTATGGGATGCGATGCAAATGCACATCATAGTATTTGGGGAAGTAGTGATACTAATGCAAGGGGAGAGTCGCTAATAGAGTTTATTTTGCGTACTAACCTGGTAGTTTGCAATAAGGGAGATGCACCAACCTTCGTTACCAGGAACAGACAAGAGGTTTTGGACGTCACGTTGACCTCTCCGGAACTGAATGATAAGATATCTGAGTGGCAAGTTTTGAGGGAACATAGCTTCTCAGATCATCGCTACATCAGTTTCAGATTGGCTGTTCGTACTTCAAAGACCATATTTCCGCCAAATGTTAGGAAAGCTGATTGGAATAGGTATAGGGAATCGTTCAATTCGATGATACCGGAAATGCCGGAGACAAATATGAGCACTGTGCAAGATATCGAACACGCAGTGGAGCGGATTACTAAGGCCTTCAACATTTCACTGAAAGCTGCTTGCCCTAGAGGAAAGCCAAGGGGAAAAAATCGGCCGCCATGGTGGACTACGGAGTTAAGTAATATGAGGAAATCCTGCAGGAAGCTCTTTAACAAAGCAAAGTCCACAAGAGCTCCGGAGGATTGGGACACTTACAAGATGAATCTGAGAGAATATAAACGAGAACTGAGAAGGTCTCAACAAAACTCTTGGGATGATTACTGTAGCAGTATTGAGAATACGTCAGAGGCTTCCAGACTACGGAAGGTACTAGCATCCACTAAACCCGCTCCAGGTTTCATTAAAACATCGGAGGGAAATTGGACAACGTCCAGTGAGGAGACGTTGGAGGTACTTTTGGACACACACTTCCCTGGAAATCAGACGGTTGAACCATGTTCCGGCGGTGTAACAGAGGCTCAGCGATCATTTCCTATCGAGGAAATTGTGTCGGAATCTAGAATAAAATGGGCTTTAAATAGCTTTGGACCATTCAAATCCCCCGGACCTGATGGAATTACTCCGGCGGAGTTACAGGCAGTGGCTGAAAGAGTTATCCCCTGGTTGACGGTGATATATAAACGATGTGTAAACTTAGCATATATTCCAGAAAAGTGGAGGGAAACAAAAGTCGTCTTCATACCTAAAGCAGGAAAAGCCTCTCACTCGAGTGCGAAGGATTTCCGACCAATCAGCTTATCCTCATTCCTACTTAAGACCCTGGAGAGGATGATAGACATGTATCTTAGAACTAGCGTGGATTCAAGTTTGCTCTCGAAACGACAGCATGCATACTCGAAGGGCAGGTCTACTGAGACCGCATTGCATGAACTAGTCAGCTTTATTGAAAGCTCACTATCTGTCAAAGAATACACAATCGTGGCGTTTCTAGACATCGAAGGGGCGTTCAATAATGTCCATCCGAGCTCGATATTAAATGGACTGACAACTCTGAATGTTGATCCAGGTATACTTAGGCTGTTAGACGAACTTCTAATAAAGAGACGTATTTCAGCCACACTAGGGCAAGCAAACATACAAAGGTATGTGAACAGAGGCACTCCCCAAGGAGGAGTTCTATCACCTCTTCTTTGGAATGTTGCTATAAACAACCTTCTGGTTTCCCTAGAAAAAGAAAGGATAAAAGTGGTGGCATACGCAGATGATGTGGCGCTAGCAGTCAGGGGAAAATTCCCATCCACAATCAGAGATATTATACAGAGAGCTCTCCGGATGACTGAGAAATGGGCGAAAGATAATGGTCTTGGTGTAAATCCAGCAAAGACAGAACTAGTCATGTACTGCAAAGATCGTAAAACTCCCACGGTTAGGCCCATTTCCTTAGGGGGTACTGAAATTCCCTTTGGTGAGTGTGCAAAATACCTTGGCGTTATTTTGGACAGGAAGCTGAATTTTAGGCTTAATATTGAAGAGAGGGCGAGAAAAGCCACGGTAGCTTTGTACTCGTGCAAAAAGGCAATAGGGAAAAAGTGGGGACTAAAACCAAAAATTGTGCATTGGCTATACACTGCAGTAGTTAGACCTATAATGCTATATGGTGTTGTAGTCTGGTGGCCGGCACTTCAGAAACCGACTTGTTTAGATAAAGTTCAGCGTATGGCGAGCTTATGTATCTCAGGCGCATTTAGTAAGACAGGAACAGACTCCCTTAATGTCATGCTACATCTATTGCCTTTAGACATTTTGGCCAAACAGTCAGCTGCAACAACGGCTGTGCGGTTGCGCGAGCTATCGCTGTGGTCGGAAAAAATGTACGGTCATAGTTCGGTCCTCAAAATAATGCCAGATGTGCCTAACGTAGTGGATTATACCTGGCAAAACCACTTTTCGACAAAAAGTTTGAAACTCTAATTCCCAACAGTGAGGCGTGGTGTACACAGACCCCGGGGAATAAAAGATATATAGATTTCTATACTGATGGCTCCAAATTGAATGGACAAGTGGGTTCGGAGTATATTCTAAAGATCTGGAAATTCGAATAGCGAAAAGATTACCTAATCACTGTAGTGTTTTTCAGGCTGAAATATTAGCAATAAGAGAGGTGGCGAATTGGCTGAGAAGTAATGTTCCAACAAATATTGGCATTAATATATACTCAGACAGTCAACCTGCAATAAAATCCTTGGACTCTGTGTTCCTCAACTCGAAAACGGCCATCGACTGCCGCAAATCTCTCAATGAGATGGCTGAGCAGTACAATATTCACCTAATATGGGTGCCTGGCCATAGGAACATACCGGGGAACTGCGAAGCGGATGAGTTGCAAGGCTAGGGACTACCTTACATATTCCAGGGGAACTGGAATTTGTTGGTATGCCCCTAGCTACCTGCAAGCTCATGCTGCGTGAGAAGGCTGTTAGGATGGCAAATGTTCGATGGGAGAATTGCAAGGGTTGTAACGACACCAAGCAAATATGGCCCCATTTCAACTTAAACCGCACACTAGATATGCTAATGTTCTCGAGACGTCAGATATCACTCCTGATATCTGCTATAACGGGTCGCTGCCTGATAGGCGATTTTGCAAAAACTATTGGCGCGAAGTATAATGACTATTGTATGAGCTGTCATGATGCGGAGGAAAAAGAATCAATTAAACACCTCTTGTGTGAGTGTCCTGCATTTTGTGTAAAGCGCAAGCAACTTTTAGGAGCATATAGCTTCAGATTACTGGCGGATCTGGAAAACGTTAACTTAAGCAGTCTGCTAATGTTTTTGGAACAATCTGGTTGGTTCAACAAAGAAAAATAATCAAGAAGGTTCAGCGGTTAAAACTAGAAGTGCCCATATGTAATAGGTACTTTTAGTTAATGTGGTATCACAATGGACTGAATAGTCTAAGTGAGCCTGAATCTTAATCGGGCTGCCACTTTAACCTAACCTAACCTAACCTAACGAACGAAGAGGAGTGGAAACAAAAGCTTAACATTACGCCGCGTGCATAATTAATTTTGTTTCGTTTGTAATAGAAAACAAAATTTGTGAAATAAACCAAAAGAAAAATAAGGTCCACGGAAAATAGACTCCTCCTGTGATTTATTTAAAAAGGAAAATCAATCAACCTTCGTGTTTATTGTGTGGTGTTACCGTTTGCTACTAGAGAGACGAGTAAGCGCAAAGGCAAAGGTTACTGACCTATAACAAAAATGAAAGTGAAATCAACCAACCAAAATTAATTACTGGACGTTCCTGTCACGTTGATATGCACATCAACATATGGTCCTTGAAAGCCGTTTTTTAAATTAAGCCAACCGTTGAAAATTAAAAGGTACGTAAAGTGTATTTGGATTTGATAATTTGGTGTTACGAGAGAGATACTGGCACACGAAAGGTTGAATTTGACTCAATATTGAAAAGTGTCTTGAATCTCTGTATGTCGTGTCGTGTATAATTACATAATTTGTAGATTGCAGAAATATCAAATTGTCCAACATACAGAAGATCGCCGTTACTCGTTACTTTGCCTCTAGAACATTCTAGCAGTCGAAATATTTCTGTCTCACTTCAAGCATAGAGAAATAATTGTTGTGCTTAAAACCGGTACATTTTCTTGATTTTCCTTTGTGCAGTTTTTTCCCTTTGATTTGCGTTGTGCATTTGTCCCTATGATATGGAAAGCTTTTCTTTGCTGAATACCGCACAGTGGGTTGGCAAGATAAATTTGTGAAATCTTCAATTGTGGAAAGAAAATTTTGCGTTTGGTTCTTATTACATATCATTGGATAAAATTCGACAACAAAAAATAGAAAATATTCATCTTGAGCAAATGACACTGGGGTTCAAACCTATTTTGTAAAATTCAAACAAAGTGGTTTTGATTTAGAAAATTCGTCGTCGTTTGCTAAATGCATGCCGTTAAATGATATTGTCTCCCAAATTAATCTAACAACTAATCGAAAAACAAACTAATCATTCGGCTGTTGGTTTTCGTTATTGCTACCATTGGCAACGGACAAATCAATCAAAAGTAATTAGAGTGTAAAAAGGGATTTTCTTGTCCAGATTTCTAATAGGAATTAATAGGCTAACAAGATATACTTCCCTGCAGAACAGTATAAGCTAGTTTGTGAGCAATTTCATTTTATACAATTTGTCAACGGGTATTTTATTGATCAGATAAAATTCAAATTTGTTAACTGAATTGTAGTCACAATGGGATTGCTAGAGGAGCTATTGGTTCATTGCGAAGAAATTATCTCATATGAGAAACAGCTAAGGGAATCCGATGAAAAAATATATAATGAAATGGCTTTAGAAGCGGAGAAGGAGGAAATTCAGAACTTATGGGCAGAATGGAAAAATTTATATAAAAAATGTAGCAATGATACAGATCTCACCAAGGAGAATAAAGTAACAATGAAAAAATGTAAGGCGGATGCCCATAACGGCTATATAAAATGTATGTCTATAATCGGTAGCTGGAAAGATGGGTTAAAGCCAGGTGTCCCGTCAAATCAAAAATCTAATAATTCGATTTCTGTCCCTCCGTGTGATACTCCAGTTTTTCATGGAGATTATCAGTCTTGGCCCAGTTTTAGGGATTTGTTTACGGCAATTTATGTGAACAACAAAAAATTGAGTCCCGTTGAGAAATTATATCATTTGTTTCAAAAGACAAGTGGAGAGGCGAGAGATATAAACAAAAACATCCCTTTAACAGCTAGATGTGTATAAGAGAGGTTTGATATTGCATGGGGAAATTTAAAAACACAATATGAAAACAAAAGAATTCTTATAAACTCCCAGCTTCGAACATTATTTAATTTGACTCAGTGTACTCATGAAAATTCCTGCAGTCTGAAAAATTTACAAAGGGAAATAAAAAATTGCATGTCCGTATTAAAAGAGTTCAATATTGATATTAGCTCATGGGACTCCATTTTTGTTTACCAGTGTTGTTCCAAACTACCAAGATTGACTTTGTCCCTTTGGGAACAATCGATTGCTAAAAATAATGAGGTTCCGAAATGGGAAGACTTAGATACATTTTTGACAGAGCGGTTTCACGCACTTGAGAGCGTGTCTGATATTATGGGAAGTAATGAAAGCGGCTCTCGCCAAAGAAACGCAAATAATGAAAAGTCGAGACAATATAAAGTTCATCACACGAAGGTGAATAATCAAAAGTGTTTCTTATGCAAAGCTAATCATAATTTAAAATCTTGTGCCAAATTTCTCCACATGAACTTTAAGGATAGGCTTTCAACTGTAAAGAGAGCTAGTTGCTGTCTTAATTGTTTGAATAAAGGGCACATAGCATCTGCATGTCAAACAAAACACTCTTGCTTAAAATGCAATATGAAACATCACACACTCTTGCATAAGAATAGCACTGTTCAACACGGAGATAGTAATAATGTGAATGAGACTAATACTGTGGCTCAGATGCAACAAACTCAAAATATACAGTCCACTGATACTTCCTCGAGTTCAGAAAATGTAAGGGCGTTTCACACTTCCGTTGCAAATAGGACTATGTTAGCCACAGCATGGGTAAAAATAGTAAAAGATCACCAATCATTTAGTGTTCGAGCACTAATTGACCCTTGTTCGGATGACAGTTTTATATCTGCCAAAATTCAAAAACTTCTCAGACTACCTACTAAACCGATATCAGCGGAAATAACAGGTTTAGGAAATCAGGAACTGACAAAATGTACGCGAATAGCCACATTTACTCTAAGTTCTATGGAGGAGTCAAAGTTCTCTGTAGAAATGGATGCGTTAGTTGTCTCGGACGTTACGGGAAATGTCCCAACCCACACCTTTGAAAATATTTGTATTTCTCAACTACCAAAGTTGAAATTTGCTGACCCCGGTTTTTTCAAAAGTGGTCCTATTGATGTCCTCATTGGAGGAAATTTGTATCCATTAATTCTACTTAAAGGTGTAGAAAATGGAATTCTCGGTTCGCTTGTGGCCCAGGAAACCTTGTTTGGCTGGATGCTAACTGGCCCAACTAGCAGTAGGACATCGGGGAGAATTGTTCGCGTCTCTCACTGCACAAGAGTTTGTATCAACGAGTTGATGGCTAAATTTTGGGAGATTGAAGAAATCCCAAAGACGAAAATTTTGTCTGAAGATGATAAAAGATGTGAAGAAATTTACAAACGAACAACAATTAGAATGCCAGATGGAAGATACATAGTAGATTTGCCCTTTCGATTAGATCCACCTTTGAATGCAACTGGTAATTCCTCCAGATATGTAGCTCTATGCCAGTTTCTCAGAAATGAAAAAACGCTTTCCCGAAAGCCAGAATTTAAGTCAATGTATGATGAAGTCATTACGGAATATTTGACCCTTGGTCATATGAAAAGAATTGAGGCCCCATCTAAAGAAATGAAGGAATATTATTATCTTCCACATCATGGCATTTTCAAGCCAGAAAGATCAACGACAAAGTTAAGGGTTGTATTTAATGCCTCTTGTCCTTCGTTTGGTGGGAAAAGTTTAAATGACTACTTAATGGTTAGGCCTGTGCTTCAGAAGGATATCGTGACACTTTTACTGAATTGGCGATTGTACAAATTTGTATTTAATGCCGATATAACCAAGATGTATATGTGATTTTCATGCTGTATATGTGATTTTCAGCTCAATACTGTCACATTTGGTGTTAATTGTGCACCATATCTGGCGCTGCGCACTCTTTTGCAGCTAGCAGATGACGAAAGTAGACGTTTTCCAATTGGTTCCAAAATCTTGAAAGAATGCATGTATGTTGATGATGCATTAGTCGGATCACATTCAATCGCTGAGGCTATAACAGCTAGGGAGCAATTGGTTCAAATTTTAGAATCAGGAGGGTTTGAGATTCGAAAATGGACTTCCAACTGTAAGACGATTCTTGAAAATTTACCTCGGGAACACCTTTTGAATTCTGAGTTTCTGGATTTTGACGAAAAGAGTGTGGCTAAGACTTTGGGTATCACATGGGATGCCGTTTCTGACTCATTCTATTTTGTGTCTGAAAAACTGGAGGAAAAACCATTTTTCACTAAGCGTGAAGTTTTATCAATAATAGCTAGGTTATTTGACCCGTTAGGATGGTTGGCTCCAGTTGTGATAACAGCCAAAGTGCTAATGCAGCAACTTTGGCTAGATGAAATTGAGTGGGATGATCATCTTAAACCTTTGACTTTGATAAAATGGAAGACATTTGTCAAAAAATATAAGGATATTGACACAATTCGTATACCCCGATGGATTAAATATTCTCCTGCATGTAAAATTGAATTGCATGGATTTTGTGACTCGTCTGAAATGGCATACGCTGCCGTATTGTTTGCTAGAGTTGAGATTGATGGTAAAATTTTCTCCAATTTGTTGGTATCTAAAACAAGAGTAGCTCCAATCAAGAAACTCTCTTTACCTAGACTTGAGTTGTGTGGAGCTTTATTATTGTCGGAACTAATACATTGCATATTGCCTCAGTTAAAACTCCCAAAATGTTCTTTGTTCTTGTGGTCTGACTCAACAATCGTATTGGCGTGGTTAAAGAAACCATCTTATACTTGGGTGACGTTCGTTGCAAACCGGGTAGCAAAAATACACGATAGAGTTGGAAACTGTTGGAGGCACATTTCAACTCATGAAAACCCTGCTGATCTAGCAACGCGGGGGATGGCTCCTTTAGAATTAAAAGGGGAAAATCGGTCTATGGTGGTATGGCCCTGAGTGGCTGCAACAAGATTCCTCTTTCTGGCCCTCAAATTCAATAATTCCTGACACGAACATTGAGTCCAAATCTATAAAAGTTCATTTAGCTAGATCAGCTGAAAATGAGGACATAATTTGCCGGTTTTCTTGCTTGTCTCGGCTATACATGTGATTGGATACATACTTCGCTTTTATGGCAATGACTCATCCGAAATTAAAGCAAATTAAAACATTCACAACCCAAAACTTTCCAGTAAAGAACAGTTGAAACCCGTTTTCGTTTGATAATTTTATCTCAAAAAATGTATTTTCCGGAGGAGTATGATTGTCTCATTAATAAAAGATCCCTACATTTCAAAAGCTCTCTTCTCAGTTTAAGCCCATTTTTGGACACAAACATGTTATGCGTGCTAATGGACGTCTTGGCTCCACTCTATCTTTGTCTTATAACGAAAGACACCCTGTGATACTTTCGCAGAAAAGCCATTTTGCAAAGTTATATATTGATTTCATACATAAATTGACCTTACACGGCGTATACATTAATGCTTGCCACTGTCCGTTTAGAGTGTTGGATCGTTAAAGCAAAAAACTTAATAAAAACTCACGTTCACAACTGCAAGAATGTGTCGTTGCTCGTAAGAATATGCAAAAGCAAGTTATGGCACGCTTGCTTCCAAAAGGGAAACCAAAATTCTTTCCTCTCCCTT